>JAXIVJ010015281.1:0-32085 GCA_036785665.1 Chirona hameri | reverse complement strand
GCCCCCCACGTGCCCGTACGGTCAGTGCAGCTGTTTAGCTTCTTGTAGATAATTTTGGAAATGCCAGGCAACCCGTCGCCCGCTCCCGGTGTCGATAAAAACGCCATACAAAAGTATGTCTAATTTGTTTGCAGAATGAAGGGTTGAAAAGTCGTAGTCTAGAACGACTGAAATACTGTTGAAAAGATCGTCTCTGATTTCCGTATAAGTGGGACAGTGCAACACAAAGTGCGCGCCGTCTTCTAAACGAAACCCGCATGCGCAGGCTGGACTAGATGATTTCTGAATTTGATAAAGATATGAGTTAAGCTCAAAGGATCCACATCTTATTTTAGTATGATTGATATTGCCGGTTTTAGAACCAAATGAAAAGAATTATGGAGGAAATGGAATGCCGTATAGCTCAGATATTTGCTTCCTGATTTTTTTTTGCAGAGGGTTCAGAGCGGACTATTGCAGGAAGTAGGTTCCATTTTTGTGTTGTGTCAGGAATGAAGGATCGATAGAATGACGACGTTTTGCTGAAGGTTGTGGTGTTTGTGTTTGCGTTCCTTAGTGTTTGTCCTGTGTCTGCCTGTCTTGTTGGTGGTACAATGTTTTGTATGTAGGATGGTATCGTGTCATGAGTGTAAAAGAGTTGGCGATAAAATGTTAGTCGGTGAATTTTACGTCGAGTTTTCAATGACGTCCAGCCTTATTCTTGTCGGAGTTTGTCTGTTGAGGTTCTGAATGGGGTACCAGTTACAAGTTGGGCCGCTCGATTTTGCAGTCGTTCTAGTCTTAATTCGTCGTGTACTGTCAAATGTCCGTCGTAAACAGTGTTACAGTGGTCAAAATAAGGTCGGATGTATGTTGTATAAATTGTATTCAGTACTTGTCTGGGTAGTTGTTGGGCTACGGGATAAAGTGGGCTCAGCGCAATATTTACTTTCCTAATGACGCCATTGATGTGTTCGTGGAAGCGAAGGTCCTTTGAAAATATTAGTCCTAAGTGTTTGTGTGTATTTGTTTTTGGTATTGGTTGCTGTGGAAATGTGAGTGCAGGGGAAAGGGAGTTTGTTTTGTTGGTGAACGTTATTTGTGTTGTTTTAGCTGCATTGAATGTAATGGCCCATTGTTTACCATATTCGTCTATGGTGTCCAAGTCCCGTTGTAACGTGTCGGTTGCAGTGTGGATATCGTCGTTTGTGTGAGTTGCATATATCGAAGTGTCGTCGGCATAAAATAAAATGTCATTTGTCGTCAAGTCTGCAGTCCGTTTAGGTAGATTAATGCGAGTAGAGGTCCTAACACAGATCCCTGGGGACATCCAGCATTCAGATTCAGTGTGTTCGAATCGGCGTCTTCAATTCTAACTTTTTGTCGTCTGTCCGTGAGGTAAGATTTTAACCAGGAAAGAAGATTGCCGGATATGTAAAATTCATTTTTGCATTTGAAGACAAGACCCTCATGCCATATTTTATCAAAGTATTTGGATATGTCTAGAAAAATTGCTGTCATGTCTCGTCCTCCGTCAAGAGATTTGTAAATGTTGTGCGTCAAGTACATGAGTTGTAGTTGAGTGCAGTGGTGTGGCCGATATCCACTTTGTTTTTCCGTTAGAAGTTGATGAGTGACTGCATGTTCGTAGATACGGTTAAACACAATTTTTCCCCAATTTTTTGAAAGACGGCAGCAAACTGATAGGTCTGTAATTTTGGGGGTCGGAGGCGGAACCTTTGTTTTTGTATATGGGCGTGACTGATTCCTCTTTCCATGTGTGCGGAAATAAGCCAAGTCTAAGTGATTTGTTGTAAAGTCTACATAAAGGTTCTAGTATGATGATTGTAGTAAGTTTTATGATTTTGATTGGCAGGTTATCTGATCCGGTTGATTTATTTACGTCTAATGTGTTCAGTAGTTTTAGTACTTCTGCTTCAGTTACTTCAATGTCTTCCAAAAAGGGAATATTTCTTCTGTTCAAAGTTTCTTCTGGCAGGTTTAGTGCGCCTGTGTTGAGTCGTGTCTGTGAAGCAAAAAAGTCGTTCAAAATGTTGCCTTTTTGTGTATTGTCTGTGACTGTCTCTCCGTCTGTGGTTTCAAGTGGTGGTATAGTCTGATTTCTGGTCCGTCCCATCATTGTTTTTAGCGTTTGGTGGTATTCATACGGGTTGAGCTTGCTTCCTAATAGTCTGTTTACCTGTGATTGTAGGTGTGCATTACGAAGTAGTCTGTTTAAGTCCGTTACAAAGTTACGTTGTTGTTTCCATATGTCCCAGTCACCAGCGGTCTGTCGTTGTTTTGCTCGTCTAAACAGTCTGTCTCTTCGTCGTATGTTACGTTTCAATTCAGCAGTTATCCATGGTTTGTTAGTCGGTCGGATAGTAATAGTTTTTCTGGGTATGGCCTCTGCTGCTGCTGTCAATATCGTAGATGTGAATTTGTCCGTTGCTGTATGTATGTCTTGCTCTATAATGTCGTCCCAATTGATATGTAGCAAATGTCTGGTTAGTTTTTCAGCGTCAAGTTTGTCATAGTCCCAAATCTTCTTAGTTTTTACCTTTGTTTTCGGAGTATTTACACTGATGCAAACGTAGACAGGGAAGTGATCGATATTTGAGAATGAGGAAAGTACGCCAGAGTCAGCTATTATTAGTGGATTGTTTGTGATAATAAGGTCGCGGAGATTAGCTGTGGGTTCTGTTCGTCTTGTCGGTGTAAATATGAGTTGTGACAAATTTAGCGTATATATTGCGTCACGAAATTTTATGTCAAAATGTGTTATTCCGCTATGATTTTCGGTCTGGTCCAGAAGAAAAACGTTCCCGGCATTGAAGTCTCCCGTAATTATTATTGTTGCAGGTGAGTATGCCTGGGCTAGGCTTACGCTGTCAGTAAATCTGTTAATGAAGTGCTCTAGTCTGTCTGAAGTCGAATTAGGTGGGAGATATAGGCAACATGTCAAAATTACATTATTGTCTATTTTCGTCTTTGTCCAAATCCATTCCTCTCCGTCTGTTTCTAGTCCATGGAGTCGCATTGTGGGTAAGTTTGTTCTGGTGTAAAGTGCTACGCCTCCTCCATGTCTGTTTCTGTGACGCGTGAAGGGCGGATGAAAATTGTCAATTTTGTAAAGGCTTTGATGTATGTTTTCATCTAATTTTGTCTCAGTTAATGCCAGTATGTCTATACAGTGTGTGTCAACAAACTGGCAAAGCTCGTCCAATCTTCCCGGTGCGGTGATACTGTTAATGTTTATGTGACATATGCGTAGATTCTTCGGGTGTTGGGGGTTAGTGTTGTGAGGTCCTGGATTTGTTTCAATGCAGCCAATAATGAGAAGTAGCGCTAAGTCAATGTACATGCTCTCTATCTTAAACTGTCTGTTAGTCAATCTAGCCTCGTGTCTTTGGTCTGGTGAGAAGGATACGGTGGGAAAGCGCCGCGGAACCGTTAATATAATCGGGAAATCAGGTAAAGCAAGTGAGGTAACCAAACAGGAAGGCACCGGGAGCGGCCGCCGGGGTGCACACCGACAACTTTGTGCAACACTACTGTCTGAACAAATTCGAAAGATACTGCTGCCCGGACTGCGCCGACCGCCGGAACACCCCGGGGCACGGGATCGAGCGACCGAGCAACCTATCAAACAGAATGTCGACATTGCAGAGATGAAAAGCGGGTGGGCACAGAGTGCAAGTTAGTGATCATCAGGCACCTGGCTACACATACAGCGATACACATACAAGTTTACGATACCAACAATAATGCAAATAATACAAATTGTGATCCTGCAGCCATATATCGCTGCGGTAGTGAGACACGCAAAGACGTTTGTGATTACAAGCCATATGTGGCTGCGATAGTGACACACATACACACACAGTTACACAACACATAAACATGGGTAGAACACATCCTAAGCACGCGCGCGCGCGCACACATACATATACGTATACATATCCAAACAGTCGTATTGCCGGCTACACATCACTCCCCACGCCCTCCTCCTCCCCCCCCCCCCCACACGATCAACCAAAAACACAAATGACACGTTTATAACTCTCTCGCCAGACTTTCTTACCATCGGTTGTAGAGAAACAGAGAACGGACAGCCGGGGTCGGTGGCGGGAGCGCTCCGCTCCGCAGCGCGGGTAGCGGGACAGCCGGGTCGCGGGTCAGTCGGGGCTGGCAGACGGGGGCACAGTTGGCCGGGCGACCAGTCGCCAGCGCACCACACCCGCGTACTCTCCGGCGGACCGTCTGCCATCCCCAGGTCTTGGTCGCTGCGGCGGATGCGGTGGCCGGCTCCTGTGCTGGGTAGTCCCTCGGCTGTCAGCTGTCTTGTTGACCGGTCAGCGGGACAGGGGGGACAGGGGAGGGAGGAGTCATAGGAGGGACAGGGGAGGGAGGGAGCCATATGAGGGACAGGGGATGGAGTCATAGGAGGGACAGGGGAGGGAGTCATAGGAGGGACAGGGGAGGGATTCATAGGAGAGACACGGGAGGGAATCATAGGAGGGACAGGGGAGGGAGTCATAGGAGAGACACGGGAGGGAGTCATAGGAGGGACAGGGGAGGGAGTCATAGGAGAGACACGGGAGGGAGTCATAGGAGGGACAGGGGATGGAGTCATGGGAGAGACAGAGGAGGGAGTCATAGGAGAGACACGGGAGGGAATCATAGGAGGGACAGGGGAGGGAGTCATAGGAGAGGCACGGGAGGGAGTCATAGGAGATACAGGGGAGGGAGTCATAGGAGGGACAGGGGAGCGAGTCATAGGAGAGACACGGGAGGGAGTCATAGGAGAGACACGGGAGGGAGTCATAGGAGGGACAGGGGATGGAGTCATAGGAGAGACAGGGGAGGGAGTCATAGGAGAGTCACGGGAGGGAATCATAGGAGGGACAGGGGAGGGAGTCATAGGAGAGACACGGGAGGGAGTCATAGGAGAGACAGGGGAGGGAGTCATAGGAGGGACAGGGGAGGGAGTCATGGGAGAGACATGGGAGGGAGCCATAGGAGAGAGACGGGAGGGAATCATAGGAGAGACACGGGAGGGAATCATAGGAGGGACAGGGGAGGGAGTCATAGGAGAGACACGGGAGGGAGTCATAGGAGAGACAGGGGAGGGAGTCATAGGAGAGACACGTGAGGGAATCATAGGAGGGACAGGGGATGGAGTCATAGGAGAGACACGGGAGGGAGTCATAGGAGAGACAGGGGAGGGAGTCATAGGAGGGACATGGGAGGGAGTCATAGGAGAGACACGGGAGGGAGTCATAGGAGAGACACGGGAGGGAGTCATAGGAGGGACAGGGGATGGAGTCATGGGAGAGACAGGGGAGGGAGTCATAGGAGAGACACGGGAGGGAATCATAGGAGAGACAGGGGAGGGAGTCATAGGAGGGACAGGGGAGGGAGTCATAGGAGAGACACGGGAGGGAGTCATAGGAGGGACAGGGGAGGGAGTCATAGGAGAGACAGGGGATGGAGTCATAGGAGGGACAGGGGAGGGAGGGAGCCATATGAGGGACAGGGGAGGGAGTCATAGGAGGGACAGGGGAGGGAGTCATAGGATGGACAGGGGAGGGAGTCATAGGATGGACAGGGGAGGGAGTCATAGGAGAGACAGGGGAGGGAGTCATAGGAGAGACAGGGGAGGGAGTCATGGGAGAGACACGGGAGGTAGTCATAGGAGAGACACGGGAGGGAGGGAGTCATAGGAAGGACGGGGGAGGGAGTCATAGGAGGGACAGGGGAGGAAGTCATAGGAGAGACAGGGGAGGGAGTCATAGGAGGGACAGGGGAGGGAGTCATAGGAGAGACACGGGAGGGAGTCATAGGAGGGACAGGGGAGGGAGTCATAGGAGAGACAGGGGATGGAGTCATAGGAGGGACAGGGGAGGGAGTCATAGGAGAGACACGGGAGGGAGTCATAGGAGAGACAGGGGAGGGAGTCATAGGAGGGACAGGGGAGGGAGGGAGCCATATGAGGGACATGGGATGGAGTCATGGGAGAGACGGGAGGGAGTCATAGGAGGGGCAGGGGAGGGAGTCAGGAGAGACATGGGAGGGAGTCATATGAGAGACACGGGAGGGAGTCATAGGAGAGACACGGGAGGGAGTCATAGGAGAGACACGGGAGGGAGTCATAGGAGAGACAGGGGAGGGAGTCATAGGAGGGACAGGGGAGGGAAGGAGTCATAGGAGGGACAGGGAAGAGATTCATAGGAGGGACAGAGGAGGGAGTCATAGGAGGGACAGGGAGGGAGTCATAGGAGGGACAGGGGAGGGAGGGAGTCATATGAGGGACAGGGGAGGGAGTCATAGGAGAGGCAGGTGAGGGAGTTATAGGAGGGACAGGGGAGGGAGTCATAGGAGGGACAGGGGAGGGAGTCATAGGAGAGACAGGGGAGGGAGTCATATGAGGGACAGGGGATGGAGGGAGTCATATGAGGGACAGGGGAGGGAGTCATAGGAGGGACAGGGGAGGGAGTCATAGGAGGGACGGGGGAGGGAGCCATAGGAGAGACACAGGAGGGAGTCATAGGAGGGACAGGGGATGGAGTCATGGGAGAGACATGGGAGGGAGCCATAGGAGGGACAGGGGAGGGAGTCATAGGAGAGACAGTGGAGGGAGTCATAGGAGGGGCAGGGGAGGGAGCCATAGGAGAGACACAGGAGGGAGTCATAGGAGGGACAGGGGAGGGAGTCCTAGGAGGGAAAGGGGAGGGAGGGAATCATAAGAGGGACAGGGGAGGGAGCCATAGGAGGGACAGGGGAGGGAGTCATAGGAGGGGCAGGGGAGGGAGTCATAGGAGGGACAGGGGAGGGAGTCATAGGAGGGACATGGGAGGGAGTCAGGAGAGACACAGGAGGGAGTCATAGGAGAGACAGGGGAGGGAGTCATAGGAGGGACAGGGGAGGGAGGCATAGGAGGTACAGGGGAGGGAGTCATAGGAGGGACAGGAGAGGGAGTCATAGGAGGGACAGGGGAGGGAGCCATATGAGGGACAGGGGAGGGAGTCTTAGTAGGAACAGGGGAAGGAGTCATAGGAGAGGCAGGGGAGGGAGTCATAGGAGGGACAGGGAGGGAGTCATAGGAGGGACAGGGGAGGGAGGGAGTCATATGAGGGACAGGGGAGGGAGTCATAGGAGGGACAGGGGAGGGAGCCATAGGAGGGACAGGGGAGGGAGCCATAGGAGGGACAGAGGAGGGACCCATATGAGGGACAGGGAAGGGAGTCATAGGAGGGATATGGGCGGGAGTCATAGGAGGGACAGGGGAGGGACTCATAGGAGGGACAGGGGAGGGAGTCCTAGGAGGGACAGGGGAGGGACCCGTAGGAGGGACAGGGGAGGGACCCGTAGGAGGGACAGGGGAGGGACCCGTAGGAGGGACAGGAGAGGGAGTCATGGGAGGGACAGGGGAGGGAGTCATAGGAGGGACAGGGGAGGGAGTCATGGGAGGGACAAGGAGTGAGTCATAGGAGGGACAGGGGAGGGAGTCATAGGAGGGACAGGGGAGGGAGTCATAGGCGAGACATGGGAGGGAGTCATAGGTGAGACAGGGGAGGGAGTCATAGGAGGGAGAGGGAGTCATAGCAGGGACAGGGGAGGGAGCCATATGAGGGACAAGGGAGGGAGTCATAGGAGGGACAGGGGAGGGAGTCATAGGAGAGGCAGGGGAGGGAGTCATAGGAGGGACAGGGGAGGGAGTCATAGGAGGGACAGGGGAGTGAGGGAGTCATAGGAGGGACAGGGGAGGGAGTCATAGGAGGGACAGGGGAGGGAGCCATATGAGGGACAGGGGAGGGAGTCATAGGAGGGACAGGGGAGGGAGTCATAGGAGGGACAGGGGAGGGAGGGAGTCATAGGTGGGACAGGGGAGGGAGGGAGTCATAGGAGGGACAGGGGAGGGATCCATATGAGGGACAGGGAGGGAGTCATAGGAGGGACAGGGGAGAGACCCATAGGAGAGACAGGGGAGGGAGTCATAGGAGGGACAGGGCAGGGAGTCAGGACAGGGAGTCATAGGAGGGACAGGGGAGGGAGCCATAGGAGGAACAGGGGAGGGAGTCATAGGAGGGACAGGGGAGGGAACCATAGGAGGGACAGGGGAGGAAGCCATAGGAGGGACAGGGGAGGGAGTCATAGGAGGGACAGGGGAGGGACCCATAGGAGGGACAGGGGAGGGAGTCATATGAGGGACAGGGGAGGGAGTCATAGGAGGGACAGGGGAGGGAGCCATATGAGGGACAGGGGAGGGAGTGATAGGAGGGACAGGGGAGGGAGTCATAGGAGGGACAGGGGAGGGAGTCATAGGAGGGACAGGGGAGGGAGTCATAGGAGGGACAGGGGAGAGCCATAGGAGGGACAGGGGAGGGAGTCATAGGAGGGACAGGGGAGGGAGTCATAGGAGGGACAGGGGAGAGATCCATAGGAGAGACATGGGAGGGAATCATAGGAGGGACAGGGGAGGGAGTCATAGGAGGGACAGGGGAGGGAGTCATAGGAGGGACAGGGGAGGGAGTCAGGAGGGACAGGGGAGGGAGTCATAGGAGGGACAGGGGAGGGAGCCATAGGAGGGACATGGGAGGGAATCATAGGAGGGACAGGGGAGGGAGTCATAGGAGGGACAGGGGAGGGAGTCATAGGAGGGACAGGGGAGGGAGCCATAGGAGGGACAGAGGAGGGACCCATATGAGGGACAGGGGAGGGAGTCATAGGAGGGAGAGGGGAGGGAGCCATAGGAGGGACAGGGGAGGGAGTCATAGGAGGGACAGGGGAGGGAGTCATAGGAGGGACAGGGGAGGGAGCCATAGGAGGGACAGGGGAGGGAATCATAGGAGGGACAGGGGAGGGACAGGGGAGGACGGGGCTGGGATGGTAGCTGGGTACCGGATCAGTGGTGCAGAAGATGGCTGGGGAGTCGTGCCGTGCCGGTCTGGAACCCGCAGCATCTGCCGGCGGCCGTGGCTGGCGGAGCGATGACGCTCGGTGCCGTGACACTGGAGCGCAGTGGGCAGGCGCAAAGCTGTGTATTGCAATACCGTTATGACCAGAGCAGCCTTACGCCCACAACCTCGAGTGATTATCACTACACCGCCGGCTGGCTGCAGTACTCGCTGTCGGTGTGCTGCAGTACGCGCTGTCGGCGTGTGACTGTACGGCTGCACGCTGGGGATGTTCAGTGGGTTGGCCGGCAACCGTTGCTGGTCAGGCGGCGGGCAGACGGGGTCCGGGTTAGAGAGACCCAACGGGCATTCCACGATAGATCGACCAAGGCATAACACAGTCATATTTTATTTTTGGCTGTATGTTGGTGTAGGGGGTTATCATAGGTGGAGAAGCCAGCTGTGCCGACGAAGAAAAAAAAACAAGCAGCGGTTTTCAAGATATAGCCTCGAGCACTTTTCGGAGGTCACTCAGCAGGCCCACATTTGGCGGCTCGTAGTTCACAAACCTCATAGTTATGGATGGCATAGCCTGTATATTGTCGAACTCGCACTGAATCGAGGAACATTTGTGCAATCTTGTTTTTTTTTGTGACACGTGACCACTTGCCCTATTCTTGGACCACTTGGTCAATGTTCTTTCATATGGACAAATAAAGAAAATCGCTTTCGGCCTCCAAATAGGATTTTTGAGCCTTGCAATATCGACTCTAGACGGCGCCTCGAGTCGATATTGCCTAAAAATTGGCATATCTATGGACTGAAAGACAATATGGAGGTGCGGGAAATGCATATATGACCTTGACCTTGACACCAATGTCACATGACCTTGACATACCCATATTTATACCTGATATGCTTAGGCATATCCAATGACGTTTACCGCTCCTCGATGTTCGTATTTAGGCCTCTAGCGCCGCCTAGAGTCGATATTCGGAGGCTCAAAAAATATATTTGGAGGCCGAAAGCCATTTATTTTATTTGTCTATCGGAAAGAACATTACCAACACAGACCAGGCTTGAATCGTCTTCAAACGGAAATTCGACTTTCAATTGAAGAATTGTTCTGGTCACTCATACAAAAATAGGTCAAGCGGTCACGTGTCCAAAAAAAGAGTGACTGTAAAATGTCCCTCGGTTCAATGCGAGTTCGACAATATACAGGTTTGATGTCGTAACTATGATGGTTTGTGAACTACGAGCCGCCAAATGTAGGCCTGCTGCGGGACCTCAGAAAAGTGCCCGAGGTTATATCTTGAAAACCGCTGCTCGGATTATTTTTTGTTGGCACAGCTGGCTTTCCCGCCTATGATAACCCACTAGCCAAAATTACAGGGAGAAATAAAATATGATGGTGTGTTTTTTGTATGTTTTGTTTTGGTCGATCTATTGTTGAATGCTACCTATAATACTATAATGCTAGAATGCTAGAATGCTATATAAGGGGAGGGGAAGGGCTACCATGCCACTGGGGTGAACAGTGGAGCTCAGTGTCAGCTCCTCTGAAGCGTCCGATCACATGTATTGTCACCTCGGTCTGACCGCAGTTTGTATAAACATAACTCGACATGCGCTGTACATTTGGGCATAATGCCACTCTGTTTTGGCTCATGTAAACTGTATAAATCAGATCAAATGTCAACTGTTTGTTTATTCGATAGCCACGCCTCCATCCTGATCCGGTTTTGGTGATAGTATTTTAATTTGTACGAGTGGTAGGTGTATCGCTAGGTTTGTCAGGCATGCAATGTTCAAATCACTTCAATGTATCAATATTACGTGTTTTGTTTGTCAGTTTTGTGTGTGCAGCAGTTGTGGACTTGTCTATGCGGAGCGTTGGTTTGTGACGTTGTGCGGCGCCGAACAAGTCCGTGGCGTGTATACTGCGTCCCGTGTGTGGCTCAGTACGTCCGTGGCGTGTATACTGCGTCCGGTATGTGGATTAGTACGTCCGTGGCGTGTATACTGCGTCCGGTATGTGGCTCAGTACGTCCGTGGCGTGTATACTGCGTCCCGTGTGTGGCTCAGTACGTCCGTGGCGTGTATACTGCGTCCCGTATGTGGATCAGTACGTCCGTGGCGTGTATATTGCGTCCGGTATGTGGCTCAGTACGTCCGTGGCGTGTATACTGCGTCCCGTATGTGGATCAGTACGTCCGTGGCGTGTATACTGCGTCCCGTATGTGGCTCAGTACGTCCGTGGCGTGTATACTGCGTCCCGTATGTGGCTTAGTACGTCCGTGGCGTGTATACTGCGTCCCGTATGTGGATCAGTACGTCCGTGGCGTGTATACTGCGTCCCGTATGTGGCTCAGTACGTCCGTGGCGTGTATACTGCGTCCCGTATGTGGCTCAGTACGTCCGTGGCGTGTATACTGCGTCCCGTATGTGGATCAGTACGTCCGTGGCGTGTATACTGCGTCCCGTATGTGGCTCAGTACGTCCGTGGCGTGTATACTGCGTCCCGTATGTAGCTCAGTACGTCCGTGGCGTGTATATTGCGTCCCGTATGTGGCTCAGTACGTCCGTGGCGTGTATACTGCGTCCCGTATGTAGCTCAGTACGTCCGTGGCGTGTATATTGCGTCCCGTATGTGGCTCAGTACGTCCGTGGCGTGTATACTGCGTCCCGTATGTGGCTTAGTACGTCCGTGGCGTGTATACTGCGTCCCGTATGTGGATCAGTACGTCCGTGGCGTGTATACTGCGTCCCGTATGTGGCTCAGTACGTCCGTGGCGTGTATATTGCGTCCCGTATGTGGCTCAGTACGTCCGTGGCGTGTATATTGCGTCCGGTATGTGGATCAGTACGTCCGTGGCGTGTATACTGCGTCCCGTATGTGGATCAGTACGTCCGTGGCGTGTATATTGCGTCCCGTATGTGGCTCAGTACGTCCGTGGCGTGTATATTGCGTCCGGTATGTGGATCAGTACGTCCGTGGCGTGTATACTGCGTCCCGTATGTGGATCAGTACGTCCGTGGCGTGTATATTGCGTCCCGTATGTGGCTCAGTACGTCCGTGGCGTGTATACTGCGTCCCGTATGTGGATCAGTACGTCCGTGGCGTGTATACTGCGTCCGGTATGTGGTTCAGTACGTTCGTGGCGTGTATACTGCGTCCGGTATGTGGCTCAGTACGTCCGTGGCGTGTATACTGCGTCCGGTATGTGGATCAGTACGTCCGTGGCGTGTATACTGCGTCCGGTATGTGGCTCAGTACGTTCGTGGCGTGTATACTGCGTCCGGTATGTGGCTCAGTACGTCCGTGGCGTGTATACTGCGTCCGGTATGTGGATCAGTACGTCCGTGGCGTGTATACTGCGTCCGGTATGTGGATCAGTACGTCCGTGGCGTGTATACTGCGTCCGGTATGTGGCTCAGTACGTTCGTGGCGTGTATACTGCGTCCGGTATGTGGCTCAGTACGTCCGTGGCGTGTATACTGCGTCCGGTATGTGGATCAGTACGTCCGTGGCGTGTATACTGCGTCCGGTATGTGGCTCAGTACGTTCGTGGCGTGTATACTGCGTCCGGTATGTGGATCAGTACGTCCGTGGCGTGTATACTGCGTCCCGTATGTGGATCAGTACGTCCGTGGCGTGTATACTGCGTCCGGTATGTGGCTCAGTACGTCCGTGGCGTGTATATTGCGTCCCGTATGTGGCTCAGTACGTCCGTGGCGTGTATATTGCGTCCGGTATGTGGATCAGTACGTCCGTGGCGTGTATACTGCGTCCGGTATGTGGCTCAGTACGTCCGTGGCGTGTATATTGCGTCCCGTATGTGGCTCAGTACGTCCGTGGCGTGTATATTGCGTCCGGTATGTGGATCAGTACGTCCGTGGCGTGTATATTGCGTCCGGTATGTGGATCAGTACGTCCGTGGCGTGTATATTGCGTCCGGTATGTGGATCAGTACGTCCGTGGCGTGTATATTGCGTCCGGTATGTGGATCAGTACGTCCGTGGCGTGTATATTGCGTCCCGTATGTGGCTCAGTACGTCCGTGGCGTGTATATTGCGTCCGGTATGTGGATCAGTACGTCCGTGGCGTGTATATTGCGTCCCGTATGTGGCTCAGTACGTCCGTGGCGTGTATATTGCGTCCGGTATGTGGATCAGTACGTCCGTGGCGTGTATATTGCGTCCGGTATGTGGATCAGTACGTCCGTAGCGTGTATATTGCGTCCGGTATATGGCTCAGTACGTCCGTGGCGTGTATATTGCGTCCGGTATGTGGATCAGTACGTCCGTGGCGTGTATATTGCGTCCCGTATGTGGATCAGTACGTCCGTGGCGTGTATATTGCGTCCGGTATGTGGATCAGTACGTCCGTGGCGTGTATACTGCGTCCCGTATGTGGATCAGTACGTCCGTGGCGTGTATATTGCGTCCGGTATATGGCTCAGTACGTCCGTGGCGTGTATATTGCGTCCCGTATGTGGATCAGTACGTTCGTGGCGTGTATATTGCGTCCGGTATGTGGATCAGTACGTCCGTGGCGTGTATACTGCGTCCCGTATGTGGATCAGTACGTCCGTGGCGTGTATACTGCGTCCCGTATGTGGCTCAGTACGTCCGTGGCGTGTATACTGCGTCCCGTATGTGGATCAGTACGTCCGTGGCGTGTATATTGCGTCCGGTATGTGGATCAGTACGTCCGTGGCGTGTATATTGCGTCCCGTATGTAGCTCAGTACGTCCGTGGCGTGTATATTGCGTCCGGTATGTGGATCAGTACGTCCGTGGCGTGTATATTGCGTCCCGTATGTGGCTCAGTACGTCCGTGGCGTGTATATTGCGTCCGGTATGTGGATCAGTACGTCCGTGGCGTGTATATTGCGTCCGGTATGTGGATCAGTACGTCCGTGGCGTGTATATTGCGTCCGGTATATGGCTCAGTACGTCCGTGGCGTGTATATTGCGTCCGGTATGTGGATCAGTACGTCCGTGGCGTGTATATTGCGTCCCGTATGTGGATCAGTACGTCCGTGGCGTGTATATTGCGTCCGGTATGTGGATCAGTACGTCCGTGGCGTGTATACTGCGTCCCGTATGTGGATCAGTACGTCCGTGGCGTGTATATTGCGTCCGGTATATGGCTCAGTACGTCCGTGGCGTGTATATTGCGTCCCGTATGTGGATCAGTACGTTCGTGGCGTGTATATTGCGTCCGGTATGTGGATCAGTACGTCCGTGGCGTGTATATTGCGTCCGGTATGTGGATCAGTACGTCCGTGGCGTGTATACTGCGTCCCGTATGTGGCTCAGTACGTCCGTGGCGTGTATATTGCGTCCGGTATGTGGATCAGTACGTCCGTGGCGTGTATACTGCGTCCCGTATGTGGATCAGTACGTCCGTGGCGTGTATACTGCGTCCCGTATGTGGCTCAGTACGTTTGTGGCTCAGTACGTTCCTAGCGTGTATACTGCGTCCCGTATGTGGCTTAGTACGTCCGTGGCGTGTATATTGCGTCCCGTATATGGCTCAGTACGTCCGTGGCGTGTATACTGCGTCCGTCCCGTATATGGCTCAGTACGTCCGTGGCGTGTATATTGCGTCCCGTATGTAGCTCAGTACGTCCGTGGCGTGTATATTGCGTCCCGTATGTGGTTCAGTACGTTCGTAGCGTGTATACTGCGTCTGTCCCGTATGTGGCTCAGTACGTCCGTGGCGTGTATACTGCGTCCGTCCCGTATATGGCTCAGTACGTCCGTGGCGTGTATATTGCGTCCCGTATGTGGCTCAGTACGTTCGTGGCGTGTATACTGCGTCCGTCCCGTATGTGGCTCAGTACGTCCGTGGCGCGTATACTGCGTCCCGTATGTGGCTCAGTACGTCCGTGGCGTGTATATTGCGTCCCGTATGTGGCTCAGTACGTTCGTGGCGTGTATACTGCGTCCGTCCCGTATGTGTCTCAGTACGTCCGTGGCGTGTATACTGCGTCCCGTATGTGTATCAGTACGTCCGTGGCGTGTATACTGCGTCCCGTATGTGGATCAATAAGTCCGTGGCGTGTATACTGCGTGCGTCCCGTATATGGCTCAGTATGTCCGTGGCGTGTATACTGCGTCCCGCATGTGGCTCAGTACGTTCCTAGCGTGTATACTGCGTCCCGTATGTGGCTTAGTACGTCCGTGGCGTGTATATTGCGTCCCGTATATGGCTCAGTACGTCCGTGGCGTGTATACTGCGTCCCGTATGTGGATCAGTACGTCCGTGGCGTGTATACTGCGTCCCGTATGTGGCTCAGTACGTCCGTGGCGTGTATACTGCGTCCGTCCCGTATATGGCTCAGTACGTCCGTGGCGTGTATATTGCGTCCCGTATGTAGCTCAGTACGTCCGTGGCGTGTATATTGCGTCCCGTATGTGGCTCAGTACGTTCGTAGCGTGTATACTGCGTCTGTCCCGTATGTGGCTCAGTGCGTCCGTGGCGTGTATACTGCGTCCGTCCCGTATATGGCTCAGTACGTCCGTGGCGTGTATATTGCGTCCCGTATGTGGCTCAGTACGTTCGTGGCGTGTATACTGCGTCCGTCCCGTATGTGGCTCAGTACGTCCGTGGCGTGTATACTGCGTCCCGTATGTGGCTCAGTACGTCCGTGGCGTGTATATTGCGTCCCGTATGTGGCTCAGTACGTTCGTGGCGTGTATACTGCGTCCGTCCCGTATGTGGCTCAGTACGTCCGTGGCGTGTATACTGCGTCCCGTATGTGTATCAGTACGTCCGTGGCGTGTATACTGCGTCCCGTATGTGGATCAATAAGTCCGTGGCGTGTATACTGCGTGCGTCCCGTATATGGCTCAGTATGTCCGTGGCGTGTATACTGCGTCCCGTATGTGGATCAATACGTCCGTGGCGTGTATACTGCGTCCCGTATGTGGATCAGTACGTTCCTGGCGTGTATACTGCGTCCGTCCCGTATGTGGCTCAGTACGTCCGTGGCGTGTATACTGCGTCCCGCGTGTGGCTCAGTACGTCCGTGGCGTGTATATTGCGTCCCGTATGTGGATCAGTACGTCCGTGGCGTGTATACTGCTTCCGTCCCGTATGTGGCGCAGTACGTCCGTGGCGTGTATACAGCGTCCCGTATGTGGCTCAGTACGTCCGGGCGTGTATACTCCGTCCCGTATGTGGCTCAGTACGTCCGTGGCGTGTATACTGTGTCCCGTATGTGTCTCAGTACGTCCGTGGCGTGTATACTGCGTCCCGTATGTGGCTCGGTACATCCGTGGTGTGTATACTGCGTCCGTCCCGTATGTGGCTCAGTACGTCCGTGGCGTGTATACTGCGTCCCGTATGTGGATCAGTACGTCGGTGGCGTGTATACTGCGTCCCGTATATGGCTCAGTACGTCCGTGGCGTGTATACTGCGTCCCGTGTGTGGCTCAGTTCGTCCGTGGCGTGTATATTGCGTCCGTCTCGTATGTGGATCAGTACGTCCGTGGCGTGTATATTGCGTCCGTCCCGTATATGGATCAGTACGTCCGTGGCGTGTATACTGCGTACCGCATGTGGCTCAGTACGTCGGTGGCGTGTATACTGCGTCCCGTATATGGCTCAGTACGTCCGTGGCGTGTATATTGCGTCCCGTATGTGGCTCAGTACGTCCGTGGCGTGTATACTGCGTCCGTCCCGTATATGGATCAGTACGTCCGTGGCGTGTATACTGCGTACCGCATGTGGCTCAGTACGTCGGTGGCGTGTATACTGCGTCCCGTATATGGCTCAGTACGTCCGTGGCGTGTATATTGCGTCCCGTATGTGGCTCAGTACGTCCGTGGCGTGTATACTGCGTCCGTCCCGTATATGGATCAGTACGTCCGTGGCGTGTATACTGCGTACCGCATGTGGCTCAGTACGTCCGTGGCGTGTATACTGCGTCCCGTATATGCTCAGTACGTCCGTGACTTGTATACTGCGTCCGTCCCGTATGTGGCTCAGTACGTCCGTGGCGTGTATACTGCGTCCCGTATGTGGTTCAGTACGTCCGTGGCGTGTATACTGCGTCCGTCCCGTATGTGGCTCAGTACGTCCGTGGCGTGTATACTGCGTCCCGTATGTGGCTCAGTACGTCCGTGGCGTGTATACTGCGTCCGTCCCGTATGTGGCTCAGTACGTCCGTGGCGTGTATATTGCGTCCGTCCCGTAAATGGCTCAGTACGTCCGTGGCGTGTATACAGCGTCCCGTATGTGGCTCAGTACGTTCGTGGCGTGTATACTGCGTCCCGTATGTGGCTTAGTACGTCCGTGGCGTGTATACTGCGTCCCGCATGTGGCTCAGTACGTCCGTGGCGTGTATACTGCGTCCCGCATGTGGCCAGTACGTCCGTGGCGTGTATACTGCGTCCCGTATGTGGCTCAGTACGTCCGTGGCGTGTATACTGCGTCCCGTGTGTGGCTCAGTACGTCCGTGGCGTGTATACTGCGTCCCGCATGTGGCTCAGTACGTCCGTGGAGTGTATACTGCGTCCGTCCCGTATGTGGATCAGTACGTCCGTGGCGTGTATACTGCGTCCGTCCCGTATGTGGCTCAGTATGTCCGTGGCGTGTATACTGCGTCCGTCCCGTATGTGGCTCAGTACGTCCGTGGCGTGTATATTGCGTCCGTCCCGTAAATGGCTCAGTACGTCCGTGGCGTGTATACAGCGTCCCGTATGTGGCTCAGTACGTTCGTGGCGTGTATACTGCGTCCCGTATGTGGCTCAGTACGTCCGTGGCGTGTATACTGCGTCCCGTATGTAGCTCAGTACGTCCGTGGCGTGTATACTGCGTCCCGTATGTAGCTCAGTACGTCCGTGGCGTGTATACTGCGTCCCGTGTGTGGCTCAGTACGTCCGTGGCGTGTATACTGCGTCCCGCATGTGGCTCAGTACGTCCGTGGCGTGTATACTGCGTCCGTCCCGTATGTGGATCAGTACGTCCGTGGCGTGTATACTGCGTCCGTCCCGTATGTGGATCAGTACGTCCGTGGCGTGTATACTGCGTCCGTCCCGTGTGTAGCTCAGTGCGTCCGTGGCGTGTATACTGCGTCCGTCCCGTATGTGGCTCAGTACGTACGTGGCTTGTATACTGCGTCAGTCCCGTAAATGGCTCAGTACGTCCGTGGCGTGTATATTGCGTCCCGTATGTGGCTCAGTACGTCCGTGGCGTGTATACTGCGTCCGTTCCGTATATGGATCAGTACGTCCGTGGCGTGTATACTGCGTACCGCATGTGGCTCAGTACGTCCGTGGCGTGTATACTGCGTCCCGTATATGCTCAGTACGTCCGTGACTTGTATACTGCGTCCGTCCCGTATGTGGCTCAGTACGTCCGTGGCGTGTACACTGCGTCCCGTATGTGGCTCAGTACGTCCGTGGCGTGTATACTGCGTCCGTCCCGTATGTGGCTCAGTACGTCCGTGGCGTGTATACTGCGTCCCGTATGTGGCTCAGTACGTCCGTGGCGTGTATACTGCGTCCGTCCCGTATGTGACTCAGTACGTCCGTGGCGTGTATATTGCGTCCGTCCCGTAAATGGCTCAGTACGTTCGTGGCGTGTATACTGCGTCCCGTATGTGGCCCAGTACGTCCGTGGCGTGTATACTGCGTCCCGTATGTGGTTCAGTACGTCCGTGGCGTGTATACTGCGTCCGTCCCGTATGTGGCTCAGTACGTCCGTGGCGTGTATACTGCGTCCCGTATGTGGCTCAGTACGTCCGTGGCGTGTATACTGCGTCCGTCCCGTATGTGGCTCAGTACGTCCGTGGCGTGTATATTGCGTCCGTCCCGTAAATGGCTCAGTACGTTCGTGGCGTGTATACTGCGTCTCGTATGTGGCTCAGTACGTCCGTGGCGTGTATACTGGGTCCCGCATGTGGCTCAGTACGTCCGTGGCGTGTATACTGCGTCCCGCATGTGGCTCAGTACGTCCGTGGCGTGTGTACTGCGTCCCGTATGTGGCTCAGTACGTCCGTGGCGTGTATACTGCGTCCCGTGTGTGGCTCAGTACGTCCGTGGCGTGTATACTGCGTCCCGCATGTGGCTCAGTACGTCCGTGGCGTGTATACTGCGTCCGTCCCGTATGTGGATCAGTACGTCCGTGGCGTGTATACTGCGTCCGTCCCGTATGTGGCTCAGTATGTCCGTGGCGTGTATATTGCGTCCGTCCCGTATGTGGATCAGTACGTCCGTGGCGTGTATACTGCGTCCGTCCCGTGTGTAGCTCAGTGCGTCCGTGGCGTGTATACTGCGTCCGTCCCGTATGTGGCTCAGTACGTACGTGGCGTGTATACTGCGTCAGTCCCGTAAATGGCTCAGTACGTCCGTGGCGTGTATACTGCGTCCCGTATGTGGCTCAGTACGTCCGTGGCGTGTATACTGCGTCCCGCATGTGGCTCAGTACGCCCGTGGCGTGTATACTGCGTCCGTCCCGTATGTGGATCATTACGTCCGTGGCGTGTATACTGCGTCCGTCCCGTATATGGCTCAGTACGTCCGTGGCGTGTATACTGCGTCCCGTATGTGGCTCAGTACGTCCGTGGCGTATATACTGCGTCCGTCCCGTATGTGGCTCAGTACGTCCGTGGCGTGTATATTGCGTCCCGTATGTGGCTCAGTACGTCCGTGGCGTGTATACTGCGTCCCGTATGTGGATCAGTACGTTCCTGGCGTGTATACTGCGTCCGTCCCGTATGTGGCTCAGTACGTCCGTGGCGTGTATGCTGCGTCCCGTATATGGCTCAGTACGTCCGTGGCGTGTATACTGCGTCCCGTATGTGGCTCAGTACGTTCCTGGCGTGTATACTGCGTCCGTCCCGTATATGGCTCAGTACGTCCGTGGCGTGTATACTGCGTCCCGTATGTGGCTCAGTACGTCCGTGGGGTGTATACTGCGTCCCGTATGTGGATCAGTACGTCCGTGGCGTGTATATTGCGTCCCGTATGTGGCTCAGTACGTCCGTGGCGTGTATACTGCGTCCCGTATGTGGCTCAGTCGCTAATGTCTGTATTTCTGGGCTGTTTCAGATCGGCTTCAACGGCGAGCACTCGTGGTGAGTGAATCCCCAGAGCCGGCCAGCTGGCCATGTCGCCACCACTCGGTGCTGGCTGAATTTCGAAATCTAACCCGAATCTTAAGCCGGTGGCTGCTTTGATTTTTTTTTAGAATCCATGTCCAAGTTCAAGCTTGCAATGCAAAACGAAACTCAAAGCAAAATCTGAAGCTAGTCATTTCTTTTGAGGGAACTCGAAAATGAGCGCAGCTAAAATCGCATATAAATCTGAGCACATTTCAACTAGAACAAACGTGTTCAAGGATGAATAAGCGAAATGTATGTGTTTATGCTGATATAAGAATAAGTGTCTAAGCTTCCATGTTCATATTCATCCTGCTTTTGCGGGTATTCAAAGACTGGCAATTTGTGGACAATCAAAGACTGGCGGGAAGCTTTTATCAGCACGATTAACCCGGCAGTCACTGGGGTATATTCTGTAACACGACTCACGGGGGGGGGGGGGGGTAGGTAGCCCCCCTGGTATCTTCAGAACCAATGATCGCAGCGGGACGCGCAAGGCGGCATTCGAAAGCGCTCAATGATATAAGTATAACGCAAACTTTAAATACATAAAATTAAGGTCACATGTCAGGTAGGTCACTGTCAAGTTAAACGTCAAAATCGAGGTAATTGAGTTTATGGACAATACTAGTCATCCATGGCCTTCGATTGCGCCTATAATCACCCAAAGTGCTGTCAAAGGTATGAGACATATCCCACATGAGCTAAAATGACATTGTTGGAAAAGATCAAGGTCAGGTCACAAAAGGTCACTACACACAAAATATCTACGAAAGTCATGCAGCACATGTTTTATGGATGCTTTTACGCGTATAATTCGATAGTGGTAGTTATTTTACCACCTGACTTCATTTACGTGAAGTTAGTGTTAAGTTCAGGTCAAGTTCAGGTCACTGGAGGTCAAAATTTGAAATTGATAAATCGAAATAAAAAAGCATGTTTCTATATCAGATTTATCTTTTTTTTTAAACAGTGCTAGCATGTATTTGTCTGTATTCGGTCAATAAAAGCAAAAAAAAGCAATTTCAAAATATGACGTCATGATTTACCCACACTTTATATGCCATGACAGTCAAAGAAGATGATATCATTTTGCAATTTGGCATGGTAGTTGCCCATATGTCGTTATCTGACATATATTCCGGTGTTTTCAATATCTTTGAAAAATTTGATTTTGTGAGCATTTTTTCAAAACAAGTTTGTGTGTGAAATTTTTGGGGTCAAAAACCTAGCTGAGCTGAGATAGCTGGTTTGTAGCCCTTGCAATTTTCTACCTTTTAGCGTTTTTCGATTGCATTTTGCTTCAAATGCGGCATTTGTACGGCCTGGCAAAGTTTAGCCGATTTTGGTGTCAAAATCGTGTTTAGTGACGTCACTAAAATCACTATATCTAAAAAAATCTGACGAAATTGTTTAATTTGTTGTCTAACGGTGTACAAATGATGCCCGGATAGGTACTGAAAGTTTGGCGTCGATATCTGCATTAGTTATTGAGATATTCCTAATATTCCTAAGGGGGGGGGGGGGGGGGCTAAAAAAGCCCTCCCCAGTGACTCGCGGGTTAAACGTTTACGTCTAAAACGGATGAAGTTTAGAAATAAGTAATTTTTAATCCGTATTAGTGATTGCATTGTTAATGCTGAAATAACCAAATGTAAAACTAAGAAGGTAAAATTGCAAACAAATGAGCTGCGGAGCTAAGCCAAAAAAATTTTGTTTTCAAACCCGAAGTCGAGACTACCCGCTTAGATAGCACGGAGCAGACTTGGAAGCCAGTGACTTGAGAGTTTCGGAACCACGAGGCCCAAACCAAAGCCAAAGGTTTGGACTTTGGAGGTTCGAGGAAAACAAACGTAGGGGAGTCCGGGACCAGTTGTTTTAACCTCCCCCCCCCCCCCAACACGAGGCTAAAGCCTAAGGAAACGAAGGAAAATTGTGGCTTGTTGAAGCCGAAGTGTAAGCTGAAGCAGACTTCGTCCCCATGGTTGTGCCCGATACACACTGCTAACGTAAAACTGTAACACAACTGTTTGCTACATATTTTTACTTCTATTATCACAAACGTTGTTTTAATAATGCGCTGTATCTATCACATATTACGATGTTTTGATGACGTCCTTCAACAGTTGTTCAAACCATGTTTTCTTATATTTCATCGATTGTTTGTGCGAGGACGAGGTGTGGTATTAGCGTTATGTGATATACGTTTTCTTGTAACGCTCCTAAATGCCAATGCAATGTCAATATTGTGTCACTGCCGACGCCACTAGTAACGCCTCGCCTCCTGTTTCAATTAATTAACTCTGTCTTATGCATGACAGTGTGAGTGTGTATGACGCTTGGTTCGTGATGATAACGATTTCGTTTTCTGCTGTTTCATGTCACGAGCCCGCGCATTTGCCGAGTGTTGCTTTGACGCCGTGTGGCCTGTTGGACCCACTGTGCGCCGCCGCCCGGTCGCCTCTGGCGCACTGTGCGCCACCGGGCCGCCGGGCCCCGTTGCTCCCCCCCCCCTCTCTCTCTCTCTCTCTCTGCCCCCGGCACTGCACAGGACGTGACCTGACCTGATCTGACCTGACCCCGCTGCCCCAGGGCCGACGCCCCGATCATGTCCCACTATTGGGAGTACGTGCTGGCGGCCGACGTCATTCGTGAGGGGTATGATTGAGAACGCACTATATTCTTTCGCACTTCTTCCTCGCTAGCTGGCAGTCTTTCTTTCTATCTCTCGCTCTGTTTCTTCACCATCCTCCGTGAGCAGACCTAAGGTGGACGGTGCGTGCGTGCATGCGTGTGTGCGTGCGTACGTGCGCACGTGCGCACGCGTGTATGTGTGCGTGTGTGATGCGCACGCACCGTGCGCACGCACGACTGCGTACACATACACTCACCACACATACACCAAATAGTCACATCAGACACACTCTACACCACTCATAACTCCACTATCAGTACACCACACATGACACCACTACATCACAACACATACACCACACATACTGTCACACATACACCACACATTCACCACACATACACCACACAGACACCACACATACACGCTCACATCTACACCACACAAACGCCACACATACACCACACATACACCACACATACACCACACATACACCACACATACACCACACATACACCACACATATACCACACATACACCACACATACACCGCACATACACCATACATACACCACACATACACCACACATACACCACACATACACCACACATACACCACACATCACCACACATACACCACACATACACCACACATACACCACACATACACCACACATACACCACACATACACCACACATACACCACACATACACCACACATACACCACACATACACCACACATACACCACACATACACCACACATACACCACATATACACCACACATACACCGCACATACACCGCACATACACCACACATACACCACACATACACCACACATACACCACACAAACGCCACACATACACCACACATACACCACACATACACCACACATACACCACACATGCACCACACATATACACATTCACCACACATACACCACACATACACCACACATACACCACACATGCACCACACATATACACATACACCACACATACACCACACATATACACATTCACCACACATACACCACACATACACCACACATACACCACACATACACCACACATACACCACACATGCACCACACATGCACCACACATACACCACACATACACCACACATACACCGCACATACACCGCACATACACCACACATACACCACACATACACCACACATACACCACACATACACATACACCACACATACACCACACATACACCACACATACACCACACATACACCACACATACACCACACATACACCGCACATACACCGCACATACACCGCACATATACACATACACCACACATACACCACACATACACCACACATACACCACACATACACCACACATGCACCACACATACACCGCACATACACCACACATATACACATACACCACACATACACCACACATACACCACACATACACCACACATACACCACACATACACCACACATACACCACACATACACCACACATACACCATGCGCACTACGTATGGTGCGCGCGTGCGATGCGTACTTGTGCGTGTGCTCGTCTTAGCTTATGTGTGCTTGTGTTAAGTGTTTATGTGCGTGCTTGCGTGCAGTTTCGTACGAGAGATGTGCGTGTGTACGTGCGTGAGTGCGTGCGTGCGTGCGTGCGTGTGTATTTTGTATCTTGTTGCTAACATAAATACCTAGGATGTTAGTCTCGCAAATAGGCTTTGGATCAATTTTGGTGTCCTATTCCCAATTTGTATTGTTAGCTTCCAAATAGCTTTTCAGTCTTTTTTTAGAAGCTTCGCTGACAAAAATGAATGGCATTCTCATGATGGGCCTGATTAATTGTACTACATAAACATTGCCTCATCTTTCTTCAAATAATTGTCCGTGTTAATTTTCGCAGCCAGGACACTTCGGTCAATCGGTCAGGACACTTCGTCAAAACGAACTCCAGCTTACTAATACGTTCTTATGTTCCAGCATAACCAACCACTCTAACCCGTAACACCATGTACATAATTTCGTTATTTAAGCTCGATAAGACGGTTCTGATCGAGACGAAATAGAAGGCTGCCCCTCCATCAGATAGGCCCCAGGCTAACACCAGCTGCAGCACGTGGAGACTGCTGTGTGCCGCGGTTTGGAGAGGGGCAGGAATGGCTGTTTGGTGTGCGGCAGAGCGTCTGTTCGATTATGTAGTTTTATGTGCACTTTTGGGCGCAAATTGACCATGCAGTCGTCGCGCCCTTAAGCCCCAACAAACAAACAAATATGTGCACTCTGGTTGTATTGGGTGCCTACTGCCTAACGCTAGAGGTAGTGGAAGAGAGTGGCATAAAGGTAGTGGAAGAGAGTGGCATGCAGGTGGGGCGAATGATGCTGTCATTTCCCTAATTACGATTCAATGCTTACCTACACACAAAAAGTATAAAGTCTTTTAAATAATAACTGCCTGTTCCTTTCCGCACAGGCTGAATTTTAGGCGACATGTAGGGTCGCCGTCCACTACACACGTCTAACGACCTAACGGCCGAACTCGCGCGCCTAATTTCAGGACATTGTCCTACGCGCCATCTGGAAAGTCTGGATGTTCCAAGGAAGTGAGCAACAGTTGATTTCTGTCTGAGGCAAAAGGGAAAATATTACCCAGCGTCAGCTGAATACGCCTAATCGCGCTTTCGGTCGTTAGGCGACAAGTCTGCGCGTTTCCCATTGCCCCCCATATTAAATTCAGCCGTTAGGTGATTTGGCGAGTGCAGTGGACGGCGACCTTAAAGGGAGTGTGCCTACTGTCATCGACTATTTGGGGTTATTGACACTGGTCTGTAGAACACAATTTTCGAAATTGAGCCATTACTTCATTTCTCCAGATTTACCCTAGTTGCTGAGATATTCCAAAGACTTCAGGAACGTGATGGAATCACACAATTATCGGGTAGACTCCAGAGGGCTTCCGCTACTAGAAGCACTGTGACTATCGATTACACTGCTAGCATATTGTTAGCGCCAGCCAATAGCAATTCGACAAAACAGCTTGTGCGCGCTGATAGCAGCAGTCGCACAGTACCTGGACCTGGGCGGCCATCATACTTTTCGATGATGGCCGATGGCCATTTTTCGACGAAGATATCAATTTAGAGCTACGAAACTTGCACATAATAAAGTTCACAGTGGCAAGAACGTGCTGTGCAAAACTTGTCTATCTTGCATGATGTGACCATCATTTTATTGTCTTATGTGCGCCGTTTCACACAATATCACTATAGTGGCGAACGTTTTATAGATATCGAAACACAAAATAAACAAAAAACAATATAAGTGAAAATTCAGCTAAAGGGCATCTGTGCATTTCATCATATCCAACAATCAAACCAATAGCTACTTACCGTATGAAAAATATGGTTGACATTCCAAAACAGTAGGCACACTTCTTTTAAGGCGTTTTCCCAGTTTGAAATTGGTCACAATCACACTAATAAGGCGTTTTCCCAGTTTGAAATTGGTCACAATCACACTAAGCGTCCGATGCTAATGTGGTTATTCGGCCTGAGAGATGACAGCGCGTGTGGTGTGCCTGCTTGAGTGACTGTGAATCGTGACTCTCCTCACTCCGCTAACACGTCTACATCCTCTTCTGGAGCAGTGCGCGGTCATACAGGCGCTACTGGTGCGGCCTGACCACTGTTTTCTATCACGAAATGGTGATTTCATGTCCATTCTAATTCTAGCACGGCGCCGGGGACCCAGGCGCAGTTCTGGCGATTTTGTTTTACTAAGCCATTGATTTCGCGATTTCCTATCTCTTCTAGACTTAGAGCTGCGGCGGAGATGCCAAGCGTCCTGGTGAAGTTGGCTAGTGTTGCGATTTGTTTATCCTCTAAAACTGATCTGATTCTCTGCTCTTCAGGGCTGACGCGCCCGTTCTCAGCCTAGTGTGGGAGACGGCCATGATTAAAGATAGATTCTTTCTCGGGTAATACTACACTCGCTCGCGTGTCTCATCCTGCATTGACGTGATTGATGGCCTGCTGTCACCTGCGTCTCGGGGCTTTTGCTGTGAAAAAAACCTGCCGGGAGGACACCTGGACTGCTTGCACTGTTATACTATACGCTCATGTCCGCTACCGGCTGTGTACTCGTAAAATTGTGGAAGCTTTTCTGCGGGGTTTCTGATAAAGGGCTATTTTTTGCTGCACACCTGTTCTTAAATTCCATCAAAGCTGTGATATGATTGCCGCACCATCCACAGATGATTTTGTGGGCCTGTCCCGTGATCCTGGTATGTGTGCCAAACTAGTCTCGGCCTTTCCTGTTCTAACTAATTTTCGGGGTTTTCTCGCGCTGCCAAGGATCGGAGCTAATATGGGGTATGTGCCTATCTGTGGCTGACGCGTCCAGTGCTGTCCTGCCGGGGCGGCGGCGGCGGCGGCGGCGCGATATAGGACGATAAACCGACTGCTGCACGCTAATGCATTGGCAAATGGCAATGTACGTTACAACAATGGTGCCGTAGCTAATTGTTACGCGCAAATTTTTGTAAATCTATTCGTTGCAAATCAGCATTTTTGTCCACGGTAATAGAGCTGCTGTATTTGTTTTGAGTGTGCCACTAACTTATGCAATTGAATGTTGCAATGCAGTTGTTTGAAGTTCTGTTGACGTCAGATTGTTAATTTTCTGAGATGTTTATTTCCTCGGACCGTCTGCTTTTGCCGAACTTAAACTGTTTCGAATTCATTTGTTAGTCTGTCAGAATATTCAGGCAATAGTGTTCCGTTATGCCGTTCTGATGTTGTATATTGCAGTGCCATTGCATTGGTTATTTGGCAGTTCTCTCAACTCAACGTAAAGTATCTCTATGCACATTACGATGCATTGTACAAATTAAACGCTGCAACGTCATTGCCAGCATACAGCAGTCGGGTAATCCATGCGGTGGTGGGACCTTGGTCGTACTTACCTTGGCCTCTGTACTTACGTTTTGTTTGTTGGAAAGGTGTGTTGTACATAAGTATTTGCTGTAACATTGAGAAGTATGTTTGTCATATCAGATCTTCTGTAGATTTTATCTAATATCAAATGTTTTGTGCTCATCCAGTTTGCTTGCAGTAAAGTGATCACATTCAGCTGGTGATTGTGTTTATTCTCAGTTCGGCTGCCGCCGGTAGGACTAGCGCGCTGTCACGTGTTAGTGATCTACCAGCTATCATAAGCTGTGCGCCGTCTTCCTGTGTGCTAACCAGCGTGTTCAGGACCCGCCCGACACCCGCGTGGCCCGCGTGACCGGCCCTGGCCGGCTCTGACCTGTGTGTGCGTGTGTGACGTCACGGCAGATACACTGAGAGCGGACACACGATCGGCGAGGCTGATCCGGACGCTATGCCGCCCGTCAAGCTGCGCTGGGACATCAAGAGGAAGTGCATGGACGCCATCGACCGCAGCTATCGCGTGAGTGGGCACCGAACATGGCCCGCCGTGGCCCGCCAGTGAGTCGGCACCGAACACGGCCCGCCGTGGCCCGCCAGTGAGTCGGCACTGAACACGGCCCGCCGTGGCCCGCCGTGGCCCGCCAGTAAGTCGGCACCAGTGGCCCGCCAGTGAGTCGGCACCAGTGGCCCGCCGTGGCCCGCCAGTGAGTCGGCACCAGTGGCCCGCCGTGGCCTGCCAGTGAGTCGGCACCAGTGGCCCGCCGTGGCCCGCCAGTGAGTCGGCACCAGTGGTCCGCCGTGGCCCGCCAGTGAGTCGGCACCAGTGGCCCGCCGTGGCCCGCCAGTGAGTCGGCACCAGTGACCCGCCAGTGAGTCGGCACCGGTGGCCCGCCGTGACCCGCCAGTGAGTCGGCACCGGTGGCCCGCCGTGGCCCGCCAGTGAGTCGGCACCGGTGGCCCGCCGTGGCCCGCCAGTGAGTCGGCACCGGTGGCCCGCCGTGGCCCGCTAGTGAGTCGGCACCGGTGGCCCGCCGTGGCCCGCCAGTGAGTCGGCACCGGTGTCCCGCCGTGGCCCGCCAGTGAGTCGGCACCAGTGGCCCGCCGTGGCCCGCCAGTGAGTCGGCACCAGTGGCCCGCCGTGGCCCGCCAGTGAGTCGGCACCGGTGGCCCGCCGTGGTCCGCCAGTGAGTCGGCACCAGTGGCCCGCCGTGGCCCGCCAGTGAGTCGGCACCAGTGGCCCGCCGTGGCCCGCCAGTGAGTCGGCACCGGTGGCCTGCCGTGGCCCGCCAGTGAGTCGGCACCAGTGACCCGCCGTGGCCCGCCAGTGAGTCGGCACCAGTGGCCCGCCAGTGAGTCGGCACCGGTGGCCCGCCTTGGCCCGCCAGTGAGTCGGCACCAGTGGCCCGCCGTGGCCCGCCAGTGAGTCGGCACCAGTGGCCCGCCGTGACCCGCCGTGACCCGCCGTGACCCGCCGTGGCCCGCCAGTGAGTCGGCACCAGTGGCCCGCCGTGGCCCGCTAGTGAGTCGGCACCAGTGGCCCGCCGTGGCCCGCCAGTGAGTCGGCACCGGTGGCCCGCCGTGGCCCGCCAGTGAGTCGGCACCAGTGGCCCGCCGTGGCCCGCCAGTGAGTCGGCACCAGTGGCCAGCCGTGGCCCGCCAGTGAGTTGGCACCAGTGGCCCGCCGTGGCCCACCAGTGAGTCGGCACCAGTGGCCCGCCGTGGCCCGCCAGTGAGTCGGCACCAGTGGCCAGCCGTGGCCCGCCGTGGCCCGCCAGTGAGTCGGCACCAGTGGCCCGCCGTGGCCCGCCAGTGAGTCGGCACCAGTGGCCCGCCAGTGAGTCGGCACCAGTGGCCCGCCAGTGAGTCGGCACCAGTGGCCCGCCGTGGCCCGCCAGTGAGTCGGCACCGGTGGCCCGCCGTGGCCCGCCAGTGAGTCGGCACCGGTGGCCCGCCGTGGCCCGCCAGTGAGTCGGCACCGGTGGCCCGCCAGTGAGTCGGCACCGGTGGCCCGCCGTGGCCCGCCAGTGAGTCGGCACCGGTGGCCCGCCGTGGCCCGCCAGTGAGTCGGCACCAGTGGCCCGCCGTGGCCCGCCAGTGAGTCGGCACCGGTGGCCCGCCGTGGCCCGCCAGTGAGTCGGCACCAGTGGCCCGCCGTGGCCCGCCAGTGAGTCGGCACCAGTGGCCCGCCAGTGAGTCGGCACCAGTGGCCCGCCGTGGCCCGCCAGTGAGTCGGCACCGGTGGCCCGCCGTGGCCCGCCAGTGAGTCGGCACCAGTGGCCCGCCGTGGCCCGCCAGTGAGTCGGCACCAGTGGCCCGCCGTGGCCCGCCGTGGCCCGCCGTGGCCCGCCGTGGCCCGCCGTGGCCCGCCAGTGAGTCGGCACCAGTGTCCCGCCGTGGCCCGCCGTGGCCCGCCAGTGAGTCGGCACCAGTGGCCACTGAGCTGGCAGAGCTGGCAGAGTCGTGAGATACGATCCAGTGATGCATTACACTGAACAAAATCGCCCTAGTCGCACGCACGCACAAGAAGATCGTTACTTCTACTAATGGGAACGGTACATCCAGCTCCACCCCCCCCCCCCCCCCCCGCTGTTCGCTAGTGACGGCATCTGCCCGGAGGTCTGTCTCCGTCCTCCCCCTGTCTGTACCTGTATCCGCCCCTGTCTGTATCTGCATCCGTTCCTGTCTGTACCTGTATCCCTCCCCCCTGTCTGTACCTATATCCGCCCCTGTCTGTACCTGTATCCGTCCCTGTCTGTACCTGTATCCGTCCCTGTCTGTACCTGTATCCGCCCCTGTCTGTACCTGTATCCGTCCCTGTCTGTACCTGTATCCGCCCCTGTCTGTACCTGTATCCGCCCCTGTCTGTACCTGTATCCGCCCTGTATGTACCTGTATCCGTCCCTGTCTGTACCTGTATCCGTCCCTGTCTGTACCTGTATCCGTCCCTCTCTGTACCTGTATCCGCCCCTGTCTGTACCTGTATCCGCCCCTGTTTGTACCTGTATCCGTCCCTGTATGTACCTGTATCCGTCCCTGTCTGTACCTGTATCCGCCCCTGTCTGTACCTGTATCCGCCCCTGTCTGTACCTGTATCCGCCCTGTATGTACCTGTATCCGTCCCTGTCTGTACCTGTATCCGTCCCTGTCTGTACCTGTATCCGCCCCTGTCTGTACCTGTATCCGCCCTGTATGTACCTGTATCCGTCCCTGTCTGTACCTGTATCCGCCCCTGTTTGTACCTGTATCCGTCCTGTATGTACCTGTATCCGTCCCTGTCTGTACCTGTATCCGCCCCTGTCTGTACCTGTATCCGCCCCTGTCTGTACCTGTATCCGCCCCTGTCTGTACCTGTATCCGCCCCTGTCTGTACCTGTATCCGCCCCTGTCTGTACCTGTATCCGTCCCTGTCTGTATCTGTATCCGTCCCTGTCCGTACTTGTATCCCCCCCTGTATGTACTTGTACCCCCCCCCTGTGTCTGTACCTGTATCCGCCCCTGTCCGTACTTGTATCCCCCCTGTCTGTACTTGTACCCCCCCCTGTCTGTACTTGTATCCGCCCCTGTCTGTATCTGTATCCGTCCCTGTCTGTACCTGTATCCGCCCCTGTCCGTACTTGTATCCCCCCTGTCTGTACTTGTACCCCCCCCCCCCCCTGTCTGTACCTGTATCCGCCCCTATCCGTACTTGTATCCCCCTGTCTGTACTTGTACCCCCCCCCCCCCCCTGTCTGTACTTGTATCCGCCCCTGTCTGTATCTGTATCCGTCTCTGTACCTGTATCCGCCCCTGTCTGTACTTGTATCCGTCCCTGTCTGTACCTGTATCCGTCTGTCTGTACCTGTATCCGCCCTGTATGTACCTGTATCCGCCCCTGTATGTAGCCGTGTCTGGCTCTCGCGAGACCCCTTTGTGGCCCAGCCGACTGACGGCCGCCCTGTCCCGTCGTCGCCGGCAGGAGGCTCAACTCACTCTCGAGGACGTGGACCTCCGTCTGCTGATGCACGACGCCTTCGGCAAGGGCTTCATGAAGCAGTGTAAAGTCAGCCCGGATGCCTTCATCCAGATGGCGCTGCAGCTCGCCTACTACCGGGTAAGGCGGGGCTGAGTGGCGTATACCGGGTAAGGCGGGGCTGAGTGGCATCTACCGGGTAAGGCGGGGCTGAGTGGCGTGGCTACGGGGTAAGGCGGGGCTGAGTGGCATCTACCGGGTAAGGCGGGGCTGAGTGGCATATACCGGGTAAGGTGGGGCTGAGTGGTATCTACCGGGTAAGGCGGGGCTGATTGGCGTGGCTATGGGGTAAGGCGGGGCTGAGTGGCATCTACCGGGTAAGGCGGGGCTGAGTGGCATCTACCGGGTAAGGCGGGGCTGAGTGGTGTCTACCGGGTAAGGCGGGGCTGAGTGGCGTATACCGGGTAAGGCGGGGCTGAGTGGCATCTACCGGGTAAGGCGGGGCTGATTGGCGTGGCTATGGGGTAAGGCGGGGCTGAGTGGCATCTACCGGGTAAGGCGGGGCTGAGTGGCATCTACC
>JAXIVJ010015280.1:10000-32088 GCA_036785665.1 Chirona hameri | reverse complement strand
ATACACGGCGCGATCAATATAGACGGCGCGATCAATATACACGGCGCGATCAATATACACGGCGCGATCAATATACACGGCGCGATCAATATACACGGCGCGATCAATATACACAGCGCGATCAATATACACGGCGCGATCAATATACACGGCGCGATCAATATACACGGCGCGATCAATATACACGGCGCGATCAATATACACGGCGCGATCAATATACACGGCGCGATCAATATACACGGCGCGATCAATATACACGGCGCGATCAATATACACAGCGCGATCAATATACACGGCGCGATCAATATACACGGCGCGATCAATATACACGGCGCGATCAATATACACAGCGCGATCAATATACACGGCGCGATCAATATACACAGCGCGATCAATATACACGGCGCGATCAATATACACAGCGCGATCAATATACACGGCGCGATCAATATACACGGCGCGATCAATATACACGGCGCGATCAATATACACGGCGCGATCAATATACACGGCGCGATCAATATACACGGCGCGATCAATATACACGGCGCGACCAATACACACGACGCGATCAATATACACGGCGCGATCAATATACACGTGTGCGTGGGTATCGGATTGCGGAGCGCTGTGTTGGTTCGGCCGATCGCGCGGTATGTCGGGTGCTCTCTCTCCAGCGTGAGATAGGTACTGCTGCGATCTCCAGCGTGAGATAGGTACTGCTGCTGCGAGCTGATGGACGCTCGAATGACGCCTGCTCCTGAGATGCTGATGACAGGATAACAGATATCGGTGGAGCCCCCGAAAGTCGGGAAGATCGATGTGTATGTGCCAGTGAAATGGAGAATAAAAATAGCGAATTATGTTTGCATTATGCGTGTTTGAAACACTCGTAGCACGATAAGACTGACGTCATGTTCCTGCTCTCGGTTCCCGAGGACTTCCCTCGCCGACAGGCAGACGCCAAGTTAGTGTGTGCGTTGAGCACAGTTCTGTCGCAGTAAAGCCGCGATAACATCCGGCTAAATATCTACAAATGGAATAACGACATTGCCACATGCTACATCCCCAGACCCACACACAGCCCCCCCCCCCCCCCCCAGACACAACTCTGTACCGTATACATCCCCAGACTCACACACAGCCCCACCCCCCCCCCCCAGACACAGCTCTGCACCGTATACATCCCCAGACCCACACACAGCCCCCCTCCCCCAGACCTACCCACAGCCCCCCCCCCCCCCCCACCCCCACCCCCGGACACCGCTCTGCACCGTATACCTCCCCAGACCCACACACAGCCAATATACACGGCTGTGTGTGTATACAGTACATAGACACATATCCATAAATCGCCAAATTACCAAACGCAGTCAGATATCCATAAATCGCGAAATCGCAAACGCTCGCAATATCGTTAATATACAGCCCCAGCTGAGAGGCCACTTCTAGTTCTCCGTACTGTCTGGGCCAGTATGTGGCGCTGTGTCAGCTGGTCCCACAGTACACAGTACTGAGTACACCCACATTACACATTACTGAGAGTACACCCACAGTACACAGTACTGAGATAACACCCACAGTACACAGTAGTGAGTACACCCACAGTACACAGTACTGAGAGTACACCCACATTACACAGTACTGAGAGTACACCCACAGTACACAGTACTGAGAGTACACCCACAGAACACAGTACTGAGAGTACACCCACAGTACACAGTACTGAGTACACCTACAGTACACAGTACTGAGTACACACACAGTACACAGTACTGATAGTACACCCACAGTACACAGTACTGAGAGTACAACCACAGTACACAGTACTGAGAGTACACCCACAGTACACAGTACTGAGAGTACACCCACAGTACACAGTACTGAGAGTACACCCACAGTACACAGTACTGAGAGTACACCCACAGTACACAGTACTGAGAGTACACCCACAGTACACAGTACTGATAGTACACCCACAGTACACAGTACTGAGAGTACACCCACAGTACACAGTACTGAGTACACCCACAGTACACGGTACTGAGAGTACACCCACAGTACACAGTACTGAGAGTACACCCACAGTACACAGTACTGAGTACACCCACATTACACAGTACTGATAGTACACCCATAGTACACAGTACTGAGTACACTCACAGTACACAGTACTGAGTACACCCACAGTACACGGTACTGAGAGTACACCCACAGTACACAGTACTGAGTACACCCACAGTACACAGTACCAAGAGTACACCCACAGTACACATTACTGAGTACACCCATAGTACACAGTACTGAGAGTACACCCGCAGTACACAGTACTGAGAGTACACGCACAGTACTCAGTACTGAGAGTACACCCACAGTACACAGTACAGAGTACACCCACAGTACACAGTACTGAGAGTACACCCACAGTACACAGTACAGAGTACGCCACAGTACACAGTACTGAGAGTACACCCACAGTACACAGTACTGAGTACACCCACAGTACACAGTACTGAGAGTACACCCACAGTACACAGTACTGAGAGTACACCAACAGTACACAGTACTGAGAGTACACCCACAGTACACACCACTGAGTAAACCCACAGTACACAGTACTGAGTACACACACAGTACACACCACTGAGTAAACCCACAGTACACAGTACTGAGTACACACACAGTGCACAGTACTGAGAGAACACCCACAGTACACAGTACTGAGTACACACACAGTACACAGTACTGAGAGTACACCCACAGTACACATTACTGAGAGTACACCCACAGTACACAGTACTGAGAGTACACACACAGTACACAGTACTGAGCACACCCACAGTACACAGTACTGAGAGTACACCCACAGTACACAGTACTGAGAATACACCCACAGTACACAGTACTGAGTACACCCACAGTACACAGTACTGAGTAACACACAGTACACAGTAATGAGAGTACACCCACAGTACACAGTACTGAGAGTATACCCACAGTACACAGTACTGAGAGTACACCTACAGTACACAGTACTGAGAGTACACCCACAGTACACAGTACTGAGTAAAAAGTACTGAGAGTACACCCACAGTACACAGTACTGAGTACACCCACAGTACACAGTACTGAGAGTACACCCACAGTACACAGTACTGAGAGTACACCCATAGTACACAGTACTGAGTACACCCACAGTACACAGTACTGAGAGTACACCCATAGTACACAGTACTGAGTACACCCACAGTACACAGTACTGAGAGTACACCCACAGTACACATTACTGAGTACACCAACCGTACACAGTACTGAGTACACCTACAGTACACAGTACTGAGTAAACCCACAGTATGTTACCGACGTAAATGGTCGACCGGTCCAATCTGCCGGTCCGCCGCGGCCACATACACTGCCTCGGAAAACTCGGCGGCCACTGGGGATACCTATGGTATCTCGTATATCCGGCCGTTAATTTCTGCCGACAGGCCGCACTGAGATACGGTCGCTGACCCCGGCTGACCTTTCAGGTGGTGCCCTGGGGGCGTCTCCTAACACCGCGGCGTGCTACACTGCCGCTGCCCCTCCCCTCCCGGCCGCGAGCCGGCCCGACACCGACGTAATGTGCGCCGCATACACGTACAGCCCCCCCCCCCCAGACACAGACACAGCTCTGCACCGTATACCTCCCCAGACCCACACACAGCCCCCCCCCCAGACACAGCTTTGCACCGTATACCTCCCAAACCCCACACATCCCCCCCCCCAGACACAGCTCTGCACCGTATACCTCCCCCAGACCCACACACAGCTCCCCCCCCCCAGACACAGCTCTGCACCGTATACCTCCCCAGACCCACACACAGCCCCCTCCCCCAGACCCAGACACAGCTCTGCACCGTATACATCCCCAGACCCCACACACAGCCCCCCCCCCCCAGACCCACACACAGCCCCCCTCCCCAGACACAGCTCTGCACCGTATACATCCCCAGACCCACACACAGCCCCCCCCCCCCCCCAGACACCGCTCTGCACCGTATACATCCCAGACCCACAGACAGCCCCCCCCAGACCCAGACCCAGCTCTGCACCGTATACATCCCCAGACCCACACACAGCCCCCCCCCCCCAGACACAGCTCTGCACCGTATACATCCCCAGACCCACACACAGCCCCCCCCCCCCCAGACACAGCTCTGCACCGTATACATCCCCAGACCCACACACAACACCCCTCCCCCCAGACACCCGCGCTGCACCGTATACATCCCCAGACCCACACACAGCCCCCCCCCCCCACCCCAGAAACAGCTCTGCACCGTATACATCCCCAGACCAACACACAGCCCCCCCCCCAGACACAGCTCTGCACCGTATACATCCCAGACCCACACACAGCCCCCCCCCCCCAGACCCACACACAGACCCCCCTCCCCCCAGGCACAACTCTGCAACGTATACATCCCCAGACCCACACACAGCCCCCCCCCCCTCAGACACAGCTCTGCAACGTATACATCCTGGGGTATACGGGGTATACCTCCCCAGACCCACACACAGCCCCCTCCCCGCGGCCGGTCTCGAAGCTCGCACGGCGCCAGCAGCGCGCGGCTCGGTCATCGGTCATCGCAGCGCGCGGCTCGGTCACCGCACGACGCCGGCAGCGCGCGGCCCGGTCACCGCACGACGCCGGCAGCGCGCGGCCCGGTCACCGCACGACGCCGGCAGCGCGCGGCCCGGTCACCGCACGACGCCGGCAGCGCGCGGCCCGGTCACCGCACGACGCCGGCAGCGCGCGGCCCGGTCACCGCACGACGCCGGCAGCGCGCGGCTCGGTCATCGGTCATCGCAGCGCGCGGCCCGGTCACCGCACGACGCCGGCAGCGCGCGGCCCGGTCACCGCACGACGCCGGCAGCGCGCGGCTCGGTCATCGGTCATCGCAGCGCGCGGCTCGGTCACCGCACGACGCCGGCAGCGCGCGGCTCGGTCATCGGTCATCGCAGCGCGCGGCTCGGTCACCGCACGACGCCGGCAGCGCGCGGCTCGGTCATCGGTCATCGCAGCGCGCGGCTCGGTCACCGCACGACGCCGGCAGCGCGCGGCTCGGTCATCGGTCATCGCAGCGCGCGGCTCGGTCACCGCACGACGCCGGCAGCTCGCGGCTCGGTCATCGGTCATCGCAGCGCGCGGCTCGGTCACCGCACGACGCCGGCAACGCGCGGCTTGGTCATCGGTCATCGCAGCGCGCGGCTCGGTCACCGCACGACGCCGGCAGCGCGCGGCTCGGTCATCGGTCATCGCAGCGCGCGACTCGGTCACCGCACGACGCCGGCAGCGCGCGGCTCGGTCATCGGTCATCGCAGCGCGCGGCTCGGTCACCGCACGACGCCGGCAGCGCGCGGCTCGGTCATCGGTCATCGCAACGCGCGGCTCGGTCACCGCACGACGCCGGCAGCGCGCGGCTCGGTCATCGGTCATCGCAGCGCGCGGCTCAGTCATCGCACGACGCCGGCAGCGCGCAGCTCGGTCATCGGTCATCGCAGCGCGCGGCTCGGTCATCGGTCATCGCAGCGCGCGGCTCGGTCACCGCACGACGCCGGCAGCGCGCGGCTCTGTCATCGGTCATCGCAGCGCGCGGCTCGGTCATCGGTCATCGCAGCGCGCGGCTCGGTCACCGCACGACGCCGGCAGCGCGAGGCTCGGTCATCGGTCATCGCAGCGCGCGGCTCGGTCACCGTACGACGCCGGCAGCGCGCGGCTCGGTCATCGGTCATCGCAGCGCGCGGCTCGGTCATAGGTCATCGCAGCGCGCGGCTCGGTCACCGCACGACGCCGGCAGCGCGCGGCTCGGTCATCGGTCATCGCAGCGCGCGGCTCGGTCATCGGTCATCGCAGCGCGCGGCTCGGTCACCGCACGACGCCGGCAGCGCGCGGCTCGGTCATCGGTCATCGCAGCGCGCGGCTCGGTCATCGCACGACGCCGGCAGCGCGCGGCTCGGTCAATGGTCATCGCAGCGCGCGGCTCGGTCATCGGTCATCGCAGCGCGCGGCTCGGTCACCGCACGACGCCGGCAGCGCGCGGCTCGGTCATCGGTCATCGCAGCGCGCGGCTCGGTCACCGCACGACGCCGGCAGCGCGCGGCTCGGTCATCGGTCATCGCAGCGCGCGGCTCGGTCACCGCACGACGCTGTGTAATGCCGTGTCGTACGCCTGCATGGCTGCCGGGCTGGGAGCCGCGGCTGCCGGCTGCAGAACGAGGCGCGCCATCTGCCATCCATATACACGGCGCGATCAATATACACGGCGCCATCAATATACACGGCGCCATCAATATACACAGCGCGATCAATATACACGGCGCGATCAATATACACGGGCCATCATATACCGGCGCAATCAATATACACGGCGCCATCAATATACACGGCGCAATCAATATACACGGAGCGATCAATATACACGGCGCGATCCATATACACAGCGCGATCAATATACACAGCGCGATCAATATACACGGCGCGATCAATATACACGGCGCGATCCATATACACGGCGCGATCAATATACACGGCGCGATCCATATACACGGCGCGATCAATATACACGGCGCGATCAATATACACAGCGCGATCAATATACACGGATCGATCAATACACACGGCGCGATCAATATACACAGCGCGATCAATATACACGGCGCGATCAATATTCACAGCGCGATCAATATACACGGCGCGATCAATATACACGCGCGATCAATATACACGGCGCGATCAATATACACGGCGCGATCAATATACACGGCGCGATCAATATACACGGCGCGATCAATATACACGGCGCGATCAATATACACAGCGCGATCAATATACACGGCGCGATCAATATACACGGCGCGATCAATATACACGGCGCGATCAATATACACGGCGCGATCAATATACACGGCGCGATCAATATACACCGCGCGATCAATATACACGGCGCCATCAATATACACGGCGCGATCAATATACACGGCGCGATCAATATACACGGCGCGATCAATATACACGGCGCGATCAATATACACGCGCGATCAATATACACAGCGCGATCAATATACACGGCGCGATCAATATACACGGCGCGATCAATATACACGGCGCGATCAATATACACAGCGCGATCAATATACACGGCGCGATCAATATACACAGCGCGATCAATATACACGGCGCGATCAATATACACAGCGCGATCAATATACACGGCGCGATCAATATACACGGCGCGATCAATATACACGGCGCGATCAATATACACGGCGCGATCAATATACACGGCGCGATCAATATACACGGCGCGATCAATATACACGGCGCGATCAATACACACGACGCGATCAATATACACGGCGCGATCAATATACACGTGTGCGTGGGTATCGGATTGCGGAGCGCTGTGTTGGTTCGGCCGATCTCGCGGTATGTCGGGTGCTCTCTCTCCAGCGTGAGATAGGTACTGCTGCGATCTCCAGCGTGAGATAGGTACTGCTGCTGCGAGCTGATGGACGCTCGAATGACGCCTGCTCCTGAGATGCTGATGACAGGATATCAGATATCGGTGGAGCCCCCGAAAGTCGGGAAGATCGATGTGTATGTGCCAGTGAAATGGAGAATAAAAATAGCGAATTATGTTTGCATTATGCGTGTTTGAACACTCGTAGCACGATAAGACTGACGTCATGTTCCTGCTCTCGGTTCCCGAGGACTTCCCTCGCCGACAGGCAGACGCCAAGTTAGTGCGTGCGTTGAGCACAGTTCTGTCGCAGTAAAGCCGCGATAACAACCGGCTAAATATCTACAAATGGAATAACGACATTGCCACATGCTACATCCCCAGACCCACACACAGCCCCCCCCCCCCCCCCCCCCCCAGACACAGCTCTGCACCGTATACATCCCCAGACTCACACACAGCCCCCCCCAGACACAGCTCTGCACCGTATACATCCCCAGACCCACACACAGCCCCCCTCCCCCAGACCTACCCACAGCCCCCCCCCCCCCCCCACCCCCGGACACCGCTCTGCACCGTATACCTCCCCAGACCCACACACAGCCAATATACACGGCTGTGTGTGCATACAGTACATATACACATATCCATAAATCGCCAAATTACCAAACGCAGTCAGATATCCATAAATCGCGAAATCGCAAACGCTCGCAATATCGTTAATATACAGCCCCAGATGAGAGGCCACTTCTAGTTCTCCGTACTGTCTGGGCCAGTATGTGGCGCTGTGTCAGCTGGTCCCACGGTACACAGTACTGAGTACACCCACATTACACAGTACTGAGAGTACACCCACAGTACACAGTACTGAGATAACACCCACAGTACACAGTAGTGAGTACACCCACAGTACACAGTACTGAGAGTACACCCACATTACACAGTACTGAGAGTACACCCACAGTACACAGTACTGAGAGTACACCCACAGAACACAGTACTGAGAGTACACCCACAGTACACAGTACTGAGTACACCTACAGTACACAGTACTGAGTACACACACAGTACACAGTACTGATAGTACACCCACAGTACACAGTACTGAGAGTACACCCACAGTACACAGTACTGAGAGTACACCCACAGTACACAGTACTGAGAGTACACACACAGTACACAGTACTGAGAGTATACCCACAGTACACAGTACCGAGAGTATACCCACAATACACAGTACTGAGAGTACACCCACAGTACACAGTACTGAGAGTACACCCACAGTACACAGTACTGAGAGTACACCCACAGTACACAGTACTGAGAGTACACCCACAGTACACAGTACTGAGAGTACACCCACAGTACACAGTACTGAGAGTACACCCACAGTACACAGTACTGAGAGTACACCCACAGTACACAGTACTGAGAGTACACCCACAGTACACAGTACTGAGAGTACACCCACAGTACACAGTACTGAGAGTACACCCACAGTACTGAGTACACAGTACTGAGTACCCCCACAGTACACAGTACTGAGTACACCCACAGTACACAGTACTGAGAGTACACCCACAGTACACAGTACTGAGTACACCCACAGTACAAAGTACTGAGAGTACACACACAGTACACAGCACTGAGTACACCCACAGTACACAGTACTGAGAGTACACCCACAGTACACAGTACTGAGTACACCCACATTACACAATACTGAGTACACACACAGTACACAGTACTGAGAGTACACCCACAGTACTGAGTACACAGTACTGAGAGTACACCCACAGTGCACAGTACTGAGTACACACACAGTACACAGTACTGATTACACCCAGAGTACATATTACTGAGTACAACCACAGTACACAGTACTGAGTACACCCACAGTACACAATAATAAGAGTACACCCACAGTACACAGTACTAAGTACACCCACAGTACACAGTACTGAGTACACCCACAGTACACAGTACTGAGAGTATACACACAGTATACAGTACTGAGAGTACACCCACAGTACACAGTACTGAGAGTACACCCACAATGCACAGTACTGAGTACACCCACAGTACACAGTACTGAGTACACACACAGTACCCAGTACTGAGAGTACACACACAGTACACAGTACTGAGTACACCCACAGTACACAGTACTGAGAGTACACCCACAGTACACAGTACTGAGAGTACACCCACAGTACACAGTACTGAAAGTACACCCACATTACACAGTACTGAGAGTACACCCACAGTACACAGTACTGAGAGTACACCCACAGTACACAGTACTGAGAGTACACCCACATTACACAGTACTGAGAGTACACCCACAGTACACAGTACTGAGAGTACACCCACAGTACACAGTACTGAGAGTACACTCACAGTACACAGTACTGAGTACACCCACAGTACACAGTACTGAGAGTAAACCCACAGTACACAGTACGGAGAGTACACCCACAGTAAACAGTACTGAGAGTACACCCACAGTACACAGTACTGAGTACACCCACAGTACACAGTACTGAGAGTACACCCACAGTACACAGTACTGAGTACACCCACAGTACACAGTACTGAGAGTACACCCACAGTACACAGTACTGAGTACACCCACAGTACACAGTACTGAGAGTACACCCACAGTACACAGTACTGAGAGTACACCAACAGTACACAGTACTGAGAGTACACCCACAGTACACACCACTGAGTAAACCCACAGTACACAGTACTGAGTACACACACAGTACACACCACTAAGTAAACCCACAGTACACAGTACTGAGTACACACACAGTACACAGTACTAAGAGAACACCCACAGTACACAGTACTGAGTACACACACAGTACACAGTACTGAGAGTACACCCACAGTACACATTACTGAGAGTACACCCACAGTACACAGTACTGAGAGTACACCCACAGTACACAGTACTGAGCACACCCACAGTACACAGTACTGAGAGTACACCCACAGTACACAGTACTGAGAATACACCCACAGTACACAGTACTGAGTACACCCACAGTACACAGTACTGAGTAAACACACAGTACACAGTACTGAGAGTACACCCACAGTACACAGTACTGAGAGTATACCCACAGTACACAGTACTGAGAGTACACCTACAGTACACAGTACTGAGAGTACACCCACAGTACACAGTACTGAGTAAAAAGTACTGAGAGTACACCCACAGTACACAGTACTGAGTACACCCACAGTACACAGTACTGAGAGTACACCCACAGTACACAGTACTGAGAGTACACCCATAGTACACAGTACTGAGTACACCCACAGTACACAGTACTGAGAGTACACCCATAGTACACAGTACTGAGTACACCCACAGTACACAGTACTGAGAGTACACCCACAGTACACATTACTGAGTACACCAACCGTACACAGTACTGAGTACACCTACAGTACACAGTACTGAGTAAACCCACAGTATGTTACCGACGTAAATGGTCGACCGGTCCAATCTGGCCGGTCCGCCGCGGCCACATACACTGCCTCGAAAAACTCGGCGGCCACTGGGGATACCTATGGTATCTCGTATATCCGGCCGTTAATTTCTGCCGACAGGCCGCACCGAGATACGGTCGCTGACCCCGGCTGACCTTTCAGGTGGTGCCCTGGGGGCGTCTCCTAACACCGCGGCGTGCTACACTGCCGCTGCCCCTCCCCTCCCCGGCCGCGAGCCGGCCCGACACAGACGTAATGTGCGCCGCATACACGTACAGCCCCCCCCCCCCCCCAGACACAGACACAGCTCTGCACCGTATACCTCCCCAGACCCACACACAGCCCCCCCCCCCAGACACAGCTCTGCACCGTATACCTCCCAAACCCACACACATCCCCCCCCCCAGACACAGCTCTGCACCGTATACCTCCCCAGACCCACACACAGCTCCCCCCCCCCCAGACACAGCTCTGCACCGTATACCTCCCCAGACTCACACACAGCTCCCCCCCCCCCAGACACAGCTCTGCACCGTATACCTCCCCAGACCCACACACAGCCCCCTCCCCCAGACCCAGACACAGCTCTGCACCGTATACATCCCCAGACCCACACACAGCCCCCCCCCCCCAGACCCACACACAGCCCCCCTCCCCAGACACAGCTCTGCACCGTATACATCCCCAGACCCACACACAGCCCCCCCCCCCCAGACACCGCTCTGCACCGTATACATCCCCAGACCCACACACAGCCCCCCCCCCCCAGACCCAGACCCAGCTCTGCACCGTATACATCCCCAGACCCACACACAGCCCCCCCCCCCAGACACAGCTCTGCACCGTATACATCCCCAGACCCACACACAGCCCCCCCCCCCCAGACACAGCTCTGCACCGTATACATCCCCAGACCCACACACAACACCCCTCCCCCCAGACACCGCGCTGCACCGTATACATCCCCAGACCCACACACAGCCCCCCCCCCCCCACCCCAGAAACAGCTCTGCACCGTATACATCCCCAGACCAACACACAGCCCCCCCCCCCCAGACACAGCTCTGCACCGTATACATCCCAGACCCACACACAGCCCCCCCCCCCCCAAGACCCACACACAGACCCCCCTCCCCCCAGGCACAACTCTGCAACGTATACATCCCCAGACCCACACACAGCCCCCCCCCCCTCAGACACAGCTCTGCACCGTATACATCCTGGGGTATACGGGGTATACCTCCCCAGACCCACACACAGCCCCCTCCCCGCGGCCGGTCTCGAAGCTCGCACGGCGCCAGCAGCGCGCGGCTCGGTCATCGGTCATCGCAGCGCGCGGCTCGGTCACCGCACGACGCCGGCAGCGCGCGGCCCGGTCACCGCACGACGCCGGCAGCGCGCGGCCCGGTCACCGCACGGCGCCGGCAGCGCGCGGCCCGGTCACCGCACGACGCCGGCAGCGCGCGGCCCGGTCACCGCACGACGCCGGCAGCGCGCGGCCCGGTCACCGCACGACGCCGGCAGCGCGCGGCCCGGTCACCGCACGACGCCAGCAGCGCGCGGCCCGGTCACCGCACGACGCCGGCAGCGCGCGGCTCGGTCATCGGTCATCGCAGCGCGCGGCCCGGTCACCGCACGACGCCGGCAGCGCGCGGCCCGGTCACCGCACGACGCCGGCAGCGCGCGGCTCGGTCATCGGTCATCGCAGCGCGCGGCTCGGTCACCGCACGACGCCGGCAGCGCGCGGCTCGGTCATCGGTCATCGCAGCGCGCGGCTCGGTCACCGCACGACGCCGGCAGCGCGCGGCTCGGTCATCGGTCATCGCAGCGCGCGGTTCGGTCACCGCACGACGTCGGCAGCGCGCGGCTCGGTCATCGGTCATCGCAGCGCGCGGCTCGGTCATCGGTCATCGCAGCGCGCGGCTCGGTCACCGCACGACGCCGGCAGCGCGCGGCTCGGTCATCGGTCATCGCAGCGCGCGGCTCGGTCATCGCACGACGCCGGAAGCGCGCGGCTCGGTCAACGGTCATCGCAGCGCGCGGCTCGGTCATCGGTCATCGCAGCGCGCGGCTCGGTCATCGCACGACGCCGGAAGCGCGCGGCTCGGTCAACGGTCATCGCAGCGCGCGGCTCGGTCAACGGTCATCGCAGCGCGCGGCTCGGTCATCGGTCATCGCAGCGCGCGGCTCGGTCACCGCACGACGCCGGCAGCGCGCGGCTCGGTCATCGGTCATCGCAGCGCGCGGCTCGGTCATCGGTCATCGCAGCGCGCGGCTCGGTCATCGGTCATCGCAGCGCGCGGCTCGGTCATCGGTCATCGCAGCGCGCGGCTCGGTCACCGCACGACGCCGGCAGCGCGCGGCTCGGTCATCGGTCATCGCAGCGCGCGGCTCGGTCACCGCACGACGCCGGCAGCGCGCGGCTCGGTCATCGGTCATCGCAGCGCGCGGCTCGGTCATCGGTCATCGCAGCGCGCGGCTCGGTCATCGGTCATCGCAGCGCGCGGCTCGGTCACCGCACGACGCCGGCAGCGCGCGGCTCGGTCATCGGTCATCGCAGCGCGCGGCTCGGTCATCGGTCATCGCAGCGCGCGGCTCGGTCATCGGTCATCGCAGCGCGCGGCTCGGTCATCGGTCATCGCAGCGCGCGGCTCGGTCACCGCACGACGCCGGCAGCGCGCGGCTCGGTCATCGGTCATCGCAGCGCGCGGCTCGGTCACCGCACGACGCTGCGTAATGCCGTGTCGTACGCTGCATGGCTGCCGGGCTGGGAGCCGCGGCTGCCGGCTGCAGAACGAGGCGCGCCATCTGCCATCCATATACACGGCGCGATCAATATACACAGCGCGATCAATATACACGGCGCGATCAATATACACGGCGCGATCAATATACACGGCGCGATCAATATACACAGCGCGATCAATATACACGGCGCGATCAATATACACGGCGCGATCAATATACACGGCGCGATCAATATACACAGCGCGATCAATATACACGGCGCGATCAATATACACAGCGCGATCAATATACACGGCGCGATCAATATACACAGCGCGATCAATATACACGGCGCGATCAATATACACGGCGCGATCAATATACACGGCGCGATCAATATACACGGCGCGATCAATATACACGGCGCGATCAATATACACGGCGCGATCAATATACACGGCGCGATCAATACACACGACGCGATCAATATACACGGCGCGATCAATATACACGTGTGCGTGGGTATCGGATTGCGGAGCGCTGTGTTGGTTCGGCCGATCGCGCGGTATGTCGGGTGCTCTCTCTCCAGCGTGAGATAGGTACTGCTGCGATCTCCAGCGTGAGATAGGTACTGCTGCTGCGAGCTGATGGACGCTCGAATGACGCCTGCTCCTGAGATGCTGATGACAGGATATCAGATATCGGTGGAGCCCCCGAAAGTCGGGAAGATCGATGTGTATGTGCCAGTGAAATGGAGAATAAAAATAGCGAATTATGTTTGCATTATGCGTGTTTGAACACTCGTAGCACGATAAGACTGACGTCATGTTCCTGCTCTCGGTTCCCGAGGACTTCCCTCGCCGACAGGCAGACGCCAAGTTAGTGTGTGCGTTGAGCACAGTTCTGTCGCAGTAAAGCCGCGATAACAACCGGCTAAATATCTACAAATGGAATAACGACATTGCCACATGCTACATCCCCAGACCCACAAACAGCCCCCCCCCCCCAGACACAGCTCTGCACCGTATACATCCCCAGACTCACACACAGCCCCCCCCCCCACACAGCTCTGCACCGTATACATCCCCAGACCCACACACAGCCCCCCTCCCCCAGACCTACCCACAGCCCCCCCCCCCCCCCCACCCCCGGACACCGCTCTGCACCGTATACCTCCCCAGACCCACACACAGCCAATATACACGGCTGTGTGTGTATACAGTACATATACACATATCCATAAATCGCCAAATTACCAAACGCAGTCAGATATCCATAAATCGCGAAATCGCAAACGCTCGCAATATCGTTAATATACAGCCCCAGCTGAGAGGCCACTTCTAGTTCTCCGTACTGTCTGGGCCAGTATGTGGCGCTGTGTCAGCTGGTCCCAAGGTACACAGTACTGAGTACACCCACATTACACAGTACTGAGAGTACACCCACAGTACACAGTACTGAGATAACACCCACAGTACACAGTAGTGAGTACACCCACAGTACACAGTACTGAGAGTACACCCACATTACACAGTACTGAGAGTACACCCACAGTATACAGTACTGAGAGTACACCCACAATACACAGTAGTGAGTACACCCACAGTACACAGTACTGAGAGTACACCCACATTACACAGTACTGAGAGTACACCCACAGTACACAGTACTGAGAGTACACCCACAGAACACAGTACTGAGAGTACACCCACAGTACACAGTACTGAGTACACCTACAGTACACAGTACTGAGTACACACACAGTACACAGTACTGATAGTACACCCACAGTACACAGTACTGAGAGTACACCCACAGTACACAGTACTGAGAGTACACCCACAGTACACAGTACTGAGAGTACACCCACAGTACACAGTACTGAGAGTACACCCACAGTACACAGTACTGAGAGTACACCCACAGTACACAGTACTGAGTACACCCACAGTACACGGTACTGAGAGTACACCCACAGTACACAGTACTGAGAGTACACCCACAGTACACAGTACTGAGTACACCCACATTACACAGTACTGAGAGTACACCCATAGTACACAGTACTGAGTACACTCACAGTACACAGTACTGAGTACACCCACAGTACACGGTACTGAGAGTACACCCACAGTACACAGTACTGAGAGTACACCCACAGTACACAGTACTGAGTACACCCACAGTACACGGTACTGAGAGTACACCCACAGTACACAGTACTGAGAGTACACCTACAGTACACAGTACTGAGTACACCCACAGTACACAGTACTGAGAGTACACCCATAGTACACAGTACTGAGTACACCCACAGTACACAGTACTGAGTACACCCACAGTACACGGTACTGAGAGTACACCCACAATACACAGTACTGAGAGTACACCCACAGTACACAGTACTGAGTACACCCACATTACACAGTACTGAGAGTAAACCCATAGTACACAGTACTGATTACACCCACAGTACACATTACTGAGTACACCCACAGTACACAGTACTGAGAGTACATCCACAGTACACAGCACTGAGAGTACACGCACAGTACCCAGTACTGAGAGTACACCCACAGTACACAGTACAGAGTACACCCACAGTACACAGTACTGAGAGTACACCCACAGTACACAGTACAGAGTACACCCACAGTACACAGTACTGAGAGTACACCCACAGTACACAGTACTGAGTACACCCACAGTACACAGTACCAAGAGTACACCCACAGTACACATTACTGAGTACACCCATAGTACACAGTACTGAGAGTACATCCGCAGTACACAGTACTGAGAGTACACGCACAGTACTCAGTACTGAGAGTACACCCACAGTACACAGTACAGAGTACACCCACAGTACACAGTACTGAGAGTACACCCACAGTACACAGTACAAAGTACGCCCACAGTACACAGTACTGAAAGTACACCCACAGTACACAGTACTGAGTACACCCACAGTACACAGTACCAAGAGTACACCCACAGTACACATTACTGAGTACACCCATAGTACACAGTACTGAGAGTACATCCGCAGTACACAGTACTGAGTACACCAACATTACACAGTACTGAGTACACCCACAGTACACAGTACTGAGAGTATACCCACAGTACACAGTACTGAGAGTACACTCACAGTACACAGTACTGAGAGTACCCACACAGTACACAGTACTGAGAGTACACCCAGAGTACACAGTACTGAGAGTACACCCACAGTACACAGTACTGAGAGTACACCCACAGTACACAGTACTGAGAGTACACCCACAGTACACAGTACTGAGTACACCCACAGTACACGGTACTGAGAGTACACCCACAGTACACAGTACTGAGAGTACACCTACAGTACACAGTACTGAGTACACCCACAGTACACAGTACTGAGAGTACACCCATAGTACACAGTACTGAGTACACCCACAGTACACAGTACTGAGTACACCCACAGTACACGGTACTGAGAGTACACCCACAGTACACAGTACTGAGAGTACACCCACAGTACACAGTACTGAGTACACCCACATTACACAGTACTGAGAGTACACCCATGGTACACAGTACTGATTACACCCACAGTACACATTACTGAGTACACCCACAGTACACAGTACTGAGAGTACATCCACAGTACACAGTACTGAGAGTACACACACAGTACCCAGTACTGAGAGTACACCCACAGTACACACACAGTACACACCACTGAGTAAACCCACAGTACACATTACTGAGTACACCCACAGTACACAGTACAGAGTACACCCATAGTACACAGTACTCAGAATACACCCAAAGTACACAGTACTGAGTACACCCACAGTACACAGTACTAAGAGTACACCCACAGTACACAGAACTGAGTACACCCACATTACACAGTACTGAGAGTACACCCACAGTACACAGTACTGAGTACACCCACATTACACAATACTGAGTACACCCACAGTACACAGTACTGAGAGTATACCCACAGTACACAGTACTGAGAGTACACTCACATTACACAGTACTGAGAGTACACCCACAGTACACAGTACTGAGAGTACACCCACAGTACACAGTACGGAGAGTACACCCACAGTACACAGTACTGAGAGTACACACACAGTACACAGTACTGAGAGTACACCCACAGTACACAGTACTGAGAGTATACCCACAGTACACAGTACCGAGAGTATATCCACAGTACACAGTACTGAGAGTACACACACAGTACACAGTACTGAGAGTACACCCACAGTACACAGTACTGAGATAACACCCACAGTACACAGTAGTGAGTACACCCACAGTACACAGTACTGAGAGTACACCCACATTACACAGTACTGAGAGTACACCCACAGTATACAGTACTGAGAGTACACCCACAATACACAGTAGTGAGTACACCCACAGTACACAGTACTGAGAGTACACCCACATTACACAGTACTGAGAGTACACCCACAGTACACAGTACTGAGAGTACACCCACAGAACACAGTACTGAGAGTACACCCACAGTACACAGTACTGAGTACACCTACAGTACACAGTACTGAGTACACACACAGTACACAGTACTGATAGTACACCCACAGTACACAGTACTGAGAGTACACCCACAGTACACAGTACTGAGAGTACACCCACAGTACACAGTACTGAGAGTACACCCACAGTACACAGTACTGAGAGTACACCCACAGTACACAGTACTGAGAGTACACCCACAGTACACAGTACTGAGTACACCCACAGTACACGGTACTGAGAGTACACCCACAGTACACAGTACTGAGAGTACACCCACAGTACACAGTACTGAGTACACCCACATTACACAGTACTGAGAGTACACCCATAGTACACAGTACTGAGTACACTCACAGTACACAGTACTGAGTACACCCACAGTACACGGTACTGAGAGTACACCCACAGTACACAGTACTGAGAGTACACCCACAGTACACAGTACTGAGTACACCCACAGTACACGGTACTGAGAGTACACCCACAGTACACAGTACTGAGAGTACACCTACAGTACACAGTACTGAGTACACCCACAGTACACAGTACTGAGAGTACACCCATAGTACACAGTACTGAGTACACCCACAGTACACAGTACTGAGTACACCCACAGTACACGGTACTGAGAGTACACCCACAATACACAGTACTGAGAGTACACCCACAGTACACAGTACTGAGTACACCCACATTACACAGTACTGAGAGTAAACCCATAGTACACAGTACTGATTACACCCACAGTACACATTACTGAGTACACCCACAGTACACAGTACTGAGAGTACATCCACAGTACACAGCACTGAGAGTACACGCACAGTACCCAGTACTGAGAGTACACCCACAGTACACAGTACAGAGTACACCCACAGTACACAGTACTGAGAGTACACCCACAGTACACAGTACAGAGTACACCCACAGTACACAGTACTGAGAGTACACCCACAGTACACAGTACTGAGTACACCCACAGTACACAGTACCAAGAGTACACCCACAGTACACATTACTGAGTACACCCATAGTACACAGTACTGAGAGTACATCCGCAGTACACAGTACTGAGAGTACACGCACAGTACTCAGTACTGAGAGTACACCCACAGTACACAGTACAGAGTACACCCACAGTACACAGTACTGAGAGTACACCCACAGTACACAGTACAAAGTACGCCCACAGTACACAGTACTGAAAGTACACCCACAGTACACAGTACTGAGTACACCCACAGTACACAGTACCAAGAGTACACCCACAGTACACATTACTGAGTACACCCATAGTACACAGTACTGAGAGTACATCCGCAGTACACAGTACTGAGTACACCAACATTACACAGTACTGAGTACACCCACAGTACACAGTACTGAGAGTATACCCACAGTACACAGTACTGAGAGTACACTCACAGTACACAGTACTGAGAGTACCCACACAGTACACAGTACTGAGAGTACACCCAGAGTACACAGTACTGAGAGTACACCCACAGTACACAGTACTGAGAGTACACCCACAGTACACAGTACTGAGAGTACACCCACAGTACACAGTACTGAGTACACCCACAGTACACGGTACTGAGAGTACACCCACAGTACACAGTACTGAGAGTACACCTACAGTACACAGTACTGAGTACACCCACAGTACACAGTACTGAGAGTACACCCATAGTACACAGTACTGAGTACACCCACAGTACACAGTACTGAGTACACCCACAGTACACGGTACTGAGAGTACACCCACAGTACACAGTACTGAGAGTACACCCACAGTACACAGTACTGAGTACACCCACATTACACAGTACTGAGAGTACACCCATGGTACACAGTACTGATTACACCCACAGTACACATTACTGAGTACACCCACAGTACACAGTACTGAGAGTACATCCACAGTACACAGTACTGAGAGTACACACACAGTACCCAGTACTGAGAGTACACCCACAGTACACACACAGTACACACCACTGAGTAAACCCACAGTACACATTACTGAGTACACCCACAGTACACAGTACAGAGTACACCCATAGTACACAGTACTCAGAATACACCCAAAGTACACAGTACTGAGTACACCCACAGTACACAGTACTAAGAGTACACCCACAGTACACAGAACTGAGTACACCCACATTACACAGTACTGAGAGTACACCCACAGTACACAGTACTGAGTACACCCACATTACACAATACTGAGTACACCCACAGTACACAGTACTGAGAGTATACCCACAGTACACAGTACTGAGAGTACACTCACATTACACAGTACTGAGAGTACACCCACAGTACACAGTACTGAGAGTACACCCACAGTACACAGTACGGAGAGTACACCCACAGTACACAGTACTGAGAGTACACACACAGTACACAGTACTGAGAGTACACCCACAGTACACAGTACTGAGAGTATACCCACAGTACACAGTACCGAGAGTATATCCACAGTACACAGTACTGAGAGTACACACACAGTACACAGTACTGAGAGTACACCCACAGTACACAGTACTGAGAGTACACCCACAGTACACAGTACTGAGAGTACACCCACAGTACACAGTACTGAGAGTACACCCACAGTACACAGTACTGACACCCACAGTACACAGTACTGAGAGTACACCCACAGTACACAGTACTGAGAGTACACCCACAGTACACAGTACTGAGAGTACACCCACAGTACTGAGTACACAGTACTGAGTACCCCCACAGTACACAGTACTGAGTACACCCACAGTACACAGTACTGAGAGTACACCCACAGTACACAGTACTGAGTACACCCACAGTACACAGTACTGAGAGTACACACACAGTACACAGCACTGAGTACACCCACAGTACACAGTACTGAGAGTACACCCACAGTACACAGTACTGAGTACACCCACATTACACAATACTGAGTACACACACAGTACACAGTACTGAGAGTACACCCACAGTACTGAGTACACAGTACTGAGAGTACACCCACAGTGCACAGTACTGAGTACACACACAGTACACAGTACTGATTACACCCACAGTACATATTACTGAGTACAACCACAGTACACAGTACTGAGTACACCCACAGTACACAGTACTGAGTACACACACAGTACACAGTACTGAGAGTACACACACAGTACACAGCACTGAGTACACCCACAGTACACAGTACTGAGAGTACACCCACAGTACACAGTACTGAGTACACCCACATTACACAATACTGAGTACACACACAGTACACAGTACTGAGAGTACACCCACAGTACTGAGTACACAGTACTGAGAGTACACCCACAGTGCACAGTACTGAGTACACCCACAGTACACAGTACTGAGTACACACACAGTACACAGTACTGAGAGTACACCCACAGTACACAGTACTGAGAGTGCACCCACAGTACACAGTACTGATAGTACACCTACAGTACACAGTACTGAGTACACCCACAGTACACAATACTAAGAGTACACCCACAGTACACAGTACTGAGTACACCCACAGTACACAGTACTGAGTACACCCACAGTACACAGTACTGAGAGTATACACACAGTATACAGTACTGAGAGTACACCCACAGTACACAGTACTGAGAGTACACCCACAATGCACAGTACTGAGTACACCCACAGTACACAGTACTGAGTACACACACAGTACCCAGTACTGAGAGTACACACACAGTACACAGTACTGAGTACACCCACAGTACACAGTACTGAGAGTACACCCACAGTACACAGTACTGAGAGTAC
>JAXIVJ010015280.1:0-5000 GCA_036785665.1 Chirona hameri | reverse complement strand
CAGTCATCTGATGACAAGAGTCATCTGATGACAACATTCATCTGACGACAACAGTCAGTCATCTGACGACAACAGTCATCTGACGACAACGGTTAGTCAGCTGACGACAACAGTCATCTGATGACACCAGTCATCTGATGACAACAGTCATCTGACGACAAGTCAGTCATCTGACGACAACAGTCATCTGACGACAACAGTCATCTGACGACAACAGTCATCTGACGACAACCGTTATCTGACGACAACAGTCATCTGATGACAACAGTCATCTGACGACAACAGTCATCTGACGACAGTCCGACTTAAAACACTACGTTTAGTCGTCTACCCCTGCTGCAGGCAGATCCTGCGTACCGATCGCAGGTGACACCCTCCTTAATGACCGCGATGTGAGCGCCGGGACCACGGTATCGGCAGAAAACGGGCGCTATTGGTTTATGGTTACTAAGTCGATGTTTTGTTTTCATTTGCATTTGATGATGATTTGGGCTGTGGGGCGCCGCAACTCATACGTTATTTGGCGGCCATTAATTTGCATTTGATAAGCAGATTTTGCCGCTCGTGGGCTGTGAGGTTGCAGGGAGATTGCGCTCTGATGAGAATATAAGAGAAACTGTTTATATCCTCCAAATAGCAGTATATCTAGCGAGCTCATTTGGACCAGTCGGACGTTTAGAGCGGGTAACCGCCAAAGTATCCAGCATGTGTCTGTTGGATACGTTGAACCTTCGCAATCCTCTCGACATGACAAAACAACCACGAACGATTCGAGCCACTGTATTCACTTCGCAGTATATCAAAACACGCGTCCTACACTCGGCAAAGATCACCGCCAACTGTCGCACAAAGTCATCAAGTTCGCAGATCACAAATACGACGTAACACGGCCGGCCCTGCGCCGTCACATACTGTCTAGTGACGTCCATCAGCTACCGTCCTTGGCTACTGTCCTTGGCTACCGTGCTTGGCTACCGTGCTTGGCTACTGCCCTTGGCAACCGCCCTTGGCTACCGCCCTTGGCTACCGCCCTTGGCTACCGCCCTTGGCTACCGCCCTTGGCTACCGTCCTTGGCTACCGCCCTTGGCTACCGCCCTTGGCTTGTTGTTGTTTGTTGTTTGTTTGTTGGGGCTTAAGGGCGCGACGACTGCATGGTCAATTTGCGCCCAACCGCCCTTGGCTACCGCCCTTGGCTACCGCCCTTGGCTACCGCCCTTGGCTACCGCCCTTGGCTACCGCCCTTGGCTACCGCCCTTGGCTACCGCCCTTGGCTACCGCCCTTGGCTACCGCCCTTGGCTACCGCCCTTGGCTACCGCCCTTGGCTACCGCCCTTGGCTACCGCCCTTGGCTACCGCCCTTGGCTACCGCCCTTGGCTACCGCCCTTGGCTACCGCCCTTGGCTACCGCCCTTGGCTACCGCCCTTGGCTACCGCCCTTGGCTACCGCCCTTGGCTACCGCCCTTGGCTACCGCCCTTGGCTACCGCCCTTGGCTACCGTCCTGTGAAGGTGTGAAGAAGCCGGTCGGCGGGACGCGGTCGAAGATCGGCCGCGCCGTGGCCGGCAGCAGCGCCCACATCTTGAAGCGCTCTCCCATGTCTCCAGTGAGCATGTCGTAGGCGGACCTCAGCTGACCAGCCTGGTCCGGACCGCCGGAGCAGGCCACCAGCCGCTGTCGGAGGAGTAACACCGGTCAGTAACACAGACGTAACACTGAGGCCCGCCGGAGCAGGCCACCAGCCTCTGCCGGAGTAACACCGGTCAGTAACACAGACGTAACACTGAGGCCCGCCGGAGCAGGCCACCAGCCGCTGCCGGAGTAACACCGGTCAGTAACACAGACGTAACACTGAGGCCCGCCGGAGCAGGCCACCAGCCGCTGCCGGAGTAACACACGTGTTAGAGAAACGACGTTGGGCCGTGGTCCTGGAGTCCTTCTATTCGGTTCGGCCGCTTTAGTGGTCAACCAGCAGAGGATCCGACCCGCCTCACGGCCGGCACGGCGGTCAACTCCCGGGGGCCGGACCGCTACGACAGTCCAGACCGCCCGTGACGTCACGGCAGGTCAGACGGTAGCGCAGGAGCGGGATAACACAGCATACAAATTACCAGGACTGACACGCCTGACACCTGGACCGGTCAGTAACACATACACAGGCGGTACACGGCACTGAGACGATAACACAGCATACATATTACCAGGACTGACACGCCTGACACCTGGACCGGTCAGTAACACATTACACAGGCGGTACACGGCACTGAGACGATAACACAGCATACAAATTACCAGGACTGACACGCCTGACACCTGGACCGGTCAGTAACACATACACAGGCGGTACACGGCACTGAGACGATAACACAGCATACATATTACCAGGACTGACACGCCTGACACCTGGACCGGTCAGTAACACATTACACAGGCGGTACACGGCACTGAGACGATAACACAGCATACAAATTACCAGGACTGACACGCCTAACACCTGGACCGGTCAGTAACACATACACAGGCGGTACACGGCACTGAGACGATAACACAGCATACATATTACCAGGACTGACACGCCTGACACCTGGACCGGTCAGTAACACATACAAAGGCGGTACACGGCACTGAGACGATAACACAGCATACATATTACCAGGACTGACACGCCTGACACCTGGACCGGTCAGTAACACATTACACAGGCGGTACACGGCACTGAGACGATAACACAGCATACATATTACCAGGACTGACACGCCTAACACCTGGACCGGTCAGTAACACATACACAGGCGGTACAAGGCACTGAGACGATAACACAGCATACATATTACCAGGACTGACACGCCTGACACCTGGACCGGTCAGTAACACATACAAAGGCGGTACACGGCACTGAGACGATAACACAGCATACATATTACCAGGACTGACACGCCTGACACCTGGACCGGTCAGTAACACATACACAGGCGGTACACGGCACTGAGACGATAACACAGCATACATATTACCAGGACTGACACGCCTGACACCTGGACCGGTCAGTAACACATACACAGGCGGTACAAGGCACTGAGACGATAACACAGCATACATATTACCAGGACTGACACGCCTGACACCTGGACCGGTCAGTAACACATACAAAGGCGGTACACGGCACTGAGACGATAACACAGCATACATATTACCAGGACTGACACGCCTAACACCTGGACCGGTCAGTAACACATACACAGGCGGTACACGGCACTGGGACGAGTCACGAATATGCGCAGTACGCTCTACGATGGACATTCACAAAGCGACGGCGTTCGCAGATTGTAATCAATATCTGTTCTACCTCTGCTTCATACTGAACATTTATAACATAGTATTATTACCTACTAATTCTGAACAACTAAAGCCAATACGCCAATAATTATACAACATATACATTTTTAGCACACTGCTTGGACAATATTCATAAATATGATGAACTTTTGTTCAGTTTCAGACGTTATCACACTGGCCTAATCCACCTTACAAAGAGGTTCGCGATGCCCTCGGCGCACAATTCCCAGAACAGATATGATCCCGGCGTCTCTGAATAGATATCAGATTCTGGTTGCCTGGCCGGGCTGCTGCTGCTCCGCGTCTGATTAGTATCAGGTGCAATATATCACAGCAGGCACGGCAGGTGGGCAGGCCAGGCACGGCGGACAGGCAGGGCGGCCGTCCGCGCTGCCTCGGAGCAGGGAACGCCTGGACAGTGTCCGGCTCCTCGGAACGGGGACGGTGGTCAGCCGCCGGCCATCAGAGGTCAGCCATCAGAGGTCAGCCGCCGGCCATCAGAGGTCAGCCGCCGGCCATCAGAGGTCAGCCGCCGGCCATCAGAGGTCAGCCGCCGGCCATCAGAGGTCAGTCGCCAGCCATCAGAGGTCAGCCATCAGAGGTCAGCCGCCGGCCATCAGAGGTCAGCCGCCAGCCATCAGAGGTCAGCCATCAGAGGTCAGCCGCCGGCCATCAGAGGTCAGCCGCCGGCCATCAGAGGTCAGCCGCCGGCCATCAGAGGTCAGTCGCCGGCCATCAGAGGTCAGCCGCCGGCCATCAGGTCAGCCGCCGGCCATCAGAGGTCAGCCGCCGGCCATCAGAGGTCAGCCGTCAGCCGTCTTATCCGACACGAGATGCCCGCACGAGAATAGCACGCGCCCAGCTCCACTATATGGAATACAGCCGACAGCATCCCTAATTGATATTGCCTTCAGCTATGAGAGCGTCGAAAAGTTTTGCAATACCACCGGAGAGTCGAGATGTAATGCCATATGCAGACCACCATGGCCCGTATGGCACTGCGGCAACTCGAGCTGCCATCTACAGGCGTAATTCGAGGAGGCGATATAGTCACCGAGCACTCGATATTTCCTGGGGTTCCGCTGCAGGCCCACCGCTGACGAGCAGCTCCATACAGTAAGGTAAATATTGCCGCTAACACAACTTCGGCGCCGACTGCCACTGCAGCTGCTGGCCTGTACTGGTTATTCTGAAATATCCGGCCCTAAGCTATTGAATCTTTGGAGAAAGAGCCACACTGGCGCTGAGCTATTTTGCGGAACAGGAATAGTTATTATTAATTCATTTTAAAGAAAATTAATCCTGAAATCAAGGTAGCATCATTGGACATTGAACTACCGTAAACTGGGGGTGAATTGAGACAGTGCACAGTGATTTTCCGATTTAGGCCGCATAAAGTCCGGAAGCATGTTTTTCGGAATCTCAATTTTTTCTTAACGATACCAATTGAAAATAGTCTGTATTTTTCGAAAATCACCATGTTTATCGATTTGAAAGCATTATGACACTGAAACTTGCGGTCAAAGTGGCGTCTTCCGCACAGAGCCAGTGAACTGGCAGAATGTGTGATGTTATAAAACATGAAAAATACGGGACAATCGGAACCCGTCAGCTCAAATAAGTTTAAAATAAGAGACAGAAGAGACAGAAGAGACAGGAGACAGGA
>JAXIVJ010015279.1:27500-32089 GCA_036785665.1 Chirona hameri | reverse complement strand
ATGTCAACACCACTTCATTAGAATAGCCGATACGTGCGATAGGTCAAGTGTAAAAACGTCAATGTAAATGTTATTATTCCTCCCGGACCCCTTCCCACGATTTTCACAGGGCTCGCTTCTGACTGGGCCCGACCTCGATGGTGCTTGAAGACTGTCGCCGCGAGGCAGGCTAGCCGGAGGTGGGTTTTACTGCACGCGGAAGTCACACCACCTGATGTCGCTTGTCATGTGGACAGCGTTATCGGCACCGGCGCGCGCGGACGGGCGGGTGCGGGGCGGCGGCGGGGCGGCGGCGTGGGCGGCGGCGGCAGGAGCGGGGTCGGCAGTGACGACGGGGGGTGGCTGGGGTAGCACCGATGTGATAGGAACGGGAGCGAAGTGAGTCATGGATACTCAACATGCTCCCCCATTCGAAAGCGTGGGCGATGAATGCTTCTCCAGTACACCACGGGTTCTTCACGGCACCAATGCGGCAGTGTGAAGACAATCACTGCATAGCATGAACGGGTTTCCTCGTGCATGCATGTTTTATGAGCGTACCGTTCACAAAATGGCCATGACAATATTATCTGCGGGCATACCGTAACTACGAACATGGGCGGATCCAGAAGGGGACCACGGGGCCATGCCCCCCCCCCCCTCCCCAAACCACCTGAAATCGGCGGAAATTTGACCCATTTCCTGAGATAATATAGAATCTAGGCAACTTTTACAAAGAAAGTTTGTTTTAAATCAGTTATCGATGCACAAGCAAGCGAAGTCCGATGAGTTTTCACAGAATTGTGTGAGACTTTTGGGGATTTGCCCCCCCCCCCACCCCAAACTGACCCAAACCACTAATTCTGGATCCGCCCTTGACTACGAAGGTCTCATACGGAATTCAGCAAAATGCAAGCTCATGCTGATGACAATTTAGGTTAAAACGCCTACAGCGCTAGGAACAGCGGAAAATAATTCAAAATGACTTTTAATTTCATTTTCTTTCAAATAATGCAAAACTAGTCTGTCTATCGTAGTCGCTCATGATGTTTTTGTTTTTGTGAGCAGCAATGTCCCGAATTTGTAAGATGTGAAATCACTTAGGAATCAACAGTTTCTATTTGTATTCACCGATATACATTCGCATCTTCGAAGCCGTACCGACAAAAAAAAACACAAAAAACAAAGTCATCAATTCCCTTTTAATTCCATTTTTAATCACTGATATCTAGACAATATTCGAGCTGTAATTGGGTACCATGCATGATCTATTTTGTTGTCAGGCCCTGCGTGAGCACCGAGCAAGACGATACACACCGGCATGGGCTCAAATTTTGGAAGGGCATACAAATTATAGTTTTGTTCGGAGAAAAAGTATAGTTTTGTTCGGAGATTTGTTCATTGACATTATGATTTGAAAATTGATGATAGTTCATAATTAATAATGCTGGAATATCTTATTATCTTCAATATATGCTTAATTATACCTATAACCGTTAATCGCTTATGATGGCGGTGCGCTAAAAAGTATATGACGCGCACAAATTGCCTAGTGCTTAACGTGCAAGGCTTCGTAACATTCCTTCTCAAAATACATAGTTTCCGTCCAGAAGGTTGCGCATGCGCACACTGCGATGACCATTGTGTGAACAGAACGCGCGTTCTAAGGGGTGTCGGTCCTAACATGGGTTTTTGCTTAACCAGACTGAAAAAATGCGACGAGGTATTACGAGGTAATTTTCTTTTCTTTCGCCGTTTAGAACAAGTGACCTAAACTTGTCTGGTCTGCTAACTTGGTTTTCATGAATCGGTTCACAAATAATCGGTTCACAATGCTTTCATTGTACTGTCATGAACATAAGGGCAAGTGTTCGCAAACAATTTTTGTCTCATAAATTTATTCATGAATATTTAATCCTTCTATCATATACGAGACGAAATGTTCGTGTCATCAGACTTATGCTTCATTCAGTTGAATCTAATCCGATTCCGGAATCGATTCCGTTTGTACTGGAATCGGACAGGGGTGGTAAAGTGTTCTGTTTTTATCGGTAAGGTCGGGGACAAAATGCTCCTTCCCATGAAGTACTCTGGGGTCAAAATGCCAGTCAAATCATTAGCTATGGCTATGCCATTCCTAGGAAAGTTTACTAAGTGATCATGTCCTTAGAAATACTGATCGTCAAAACCACTTCAGATGTAATATTCACTTAATCATCATATTCATCACGTCAGCATGTATGTACATTTACATTTTTTAATTAGCAGTTGCGTTTCAGCTCTTGATTCTCATTAATTTAGTTTCACCCATATTGCCGACGAAAAATATATACCAGTTTCTAGTTAGACAATTGCTCCCCGGGGGTGGGGGTCGGGGTGCTTGTGTATTTTCAATGGAGTGAGTCTGAGATCGCCTGTCAGGACAGTCGATCTCATTGTTCTGGTACTTTGAGAGTTCTACTATAAATAGTAGAAAATCCGGTTCATTCAGCATGAACATTCACATTCCAGTTATACCGTGCATCCTGCGCTATTGCGTCGTTTATGGCGCATGGTGGAAGACCCTATACGAAGGTAATCATCCGGCGATTTGACCGAGTCCGACTTAGGAATGGTGACGTCATCTGGACGGAGAATCCCTTACCCCTATACAAATAAATAATAACCCGTAATTTTTGAAAGACTATATAGATAATTATACTGGGCCGAATTACAAACAACATGCCCTGAAGAAAGACCGATTCAAGCTCTCTAACGTATATAAATAACATTTTGTTCCTACGTCACTCCTATTTTGACAGCGAAGGAGCTTTTATCTTACTCCTTCGCTAATGTTAAAAGGTTGGTTTGGTTTGGTTTGTGGACCAAGCACCGTATCCTCTTGGGACCAAGGTGCTAATTGGAAGTCTCACCCTGTTCCGAGGGGTATGGGGAGCCGGGCAGACTTTTTCAGAGGCCCGCCGAGGGATTGAACCCCGTTCCCCGGCACAGAAGGCAAGTATCTTACCACTGCGCCGAGTTGCTCCCTCAAATTACAACTGAAATGTAATCAACGTGATTGTTTGTTGTGTGAAATGCGTCAGATATGTATCCAGCAAGGTCACGGCATTGGCGGCCGCTGCGCGGCCGACTTTCGGTCTCAAATACAAGTCCTGCGCTCCGCCAGGAACGGAGGTTTAGTGAGCGCGTGATAGGGTTTAGTGGTCAACCAGATACATATGACGTCATATGGCAAACTTGGTATCTGACGCATTTCTGCGCCCATGTTGTTTACATTTCAGTTGTAATGGCGGAGGGCGGTCGGCTGAGGCGATTGACGGGTGATACAAATTATTATTGTAGGGTATCTACTGATAATGTCCCTGTTTGGAGTGCAGTTCTGATGAAATTAGACATGTATAATTATTATACAATATTCAATTTACCTATATAAAGGTGTTCAAAAGCGAATATCGCCCAATAATTAGCTATAGATCTTTGTTTGGTTTTAACCCGCGCCGTGCCGGTGCTCGGCGCCACCTTCGCCGTGCCGGGGGTAGACCCCCCTCTAACTCGAAAACTAAAAAGGCTAGAAAGACGAGGAAAGATGCGTTCGAAAGTCCTTGACAAGCACATTCGAATATATTTTTTATATGTTTTCCTCAAGTCAATATTGAGGTCACCAGAGGTCATCAAATGTCAGATTTCCCAGTTTTAGGACTTCGCTCCAGAAACTCCCAGATATCACAGGAACTATGATAGCTAGGAAGAAACGGAAAATACAATGGAAGCTAAAAAAATGCAGTCATTAAAGTGGCCTTAGATTTTAGCTCAGGTCAATAGTTTAGGCTCCAGAGCTCATCAAATGTCAAAAGGCTATTTTTTTTACAAAACAGTTTATCACGAATAGCTTTTTACCTAATAAAGTCAAGGCAATATTTTTGACGCCGCGTGTTTGTCTCGTCAAGGCGCTTCGACTCATATTAGTGGTGACTAGGTCAGGTCAACTTAAAAATGTGACCTCAGGTCAAGGTCAAGTGGTGACCCAAGTAGGTTATGTTGCATATGGTAAGACGTGCCGTGACGAGACAAACACATTGGTTTCGGTTTCACTTCTCTATCGTTATTAGGTCAAGAGTTATTGCCATACAACTGTTGGTGACCTCGGATGACCTCGGCTGACTCTGTAGGGGTCACTGAACAAAAATGGCACCTAGGTTATCACGTATTGCCTATAATAACATGATCCAGAAGGAATTATACTGCTATCTTGCGTGTCCTTGGAATAGGAAGCATTTTAATATTTCCCCATTGACTTATAATGGGGAGGTCACGCAATTGACCCGACGTTAGGTCGCTGATATACAAAATCCAAGACAAACGAATTGTAGATGTGTATGATATTATGAAATCCTGTGAGTGTAAAACCGATCATCCACAAACTGTGACTGTGGTACGACCACAAGTTCTTTTGGAGGTGGGGTCACATGACCTGGTCTGGTGACCTGACCTGAGATGACCCGAGGTATTTTTTTACATAATGTGGACAATTGATGCCCAAACAGCTGTGCCAAAAACGGCGGTGCGCAGCCACGCCGTTTTCCCGCTGTCCGCGAAAAACCTGAGGGAGG
>JAXIVJ010015279.1:0-22500 GCA_036785665.1 Chirona hameri | reverse complement strand
AAAGGTTTTCAGCCTTATTCAGTATGTTTTTAAGGTTTCAACTTTTTCATAAATATAGCGTCGCCTACATGGGGATCAGCATCTGTTGATTTGTAAACGGAACCAAAAATGCCCCTCATGGAGACAGTAGGTCTGAAGAAGTTTTAGTGTCGAAAGGTCTGAGGATTGAAAATAGCAAGGGCTACAACAAAACATTCTTGGACTTGAAAATTTTGGGTTTTGACCCAGCAAAAAAAAATGGGGAAAATGCCCACAAACTCAAATTTGTCAAAGATATTCAAAACGCCGGAATATATGTTAGACAACCACATACGGTTAATTATCATACCAAATTTCAGAATGATATCACCATTTTTGACTGACTGATGGCCTCGAAAGTATGGGTAACTCATGACGTCATATAAATGGCACTGCTGTATTTCGGAGACAAAACTGGTCTAGAAACATCACTTTTTATTTATATTTATCGATCATTTTTTTTGCCTTTATTGACCTGAACTTGATCTGAACTTGCCTTTAACTTCACGTGAATGAAGTCAGGTGGTAAAATGAATATCACTATCGAATTCTACGTGGAAAATAACTCATAAAATATGTGTTGCAAGACTTTCGTAGCTATTTTGAGCATAGTGACCTTTTGTGACCTGGCCTTGACCTTGACCTCGACCAACAATCTCACTTTAACTCATGCGGGATGTGTATTATACCTTTGGCACCACTTTGTGTGATCATGGTCGTAATCGAAGGCTATGGATGGAAAGTATGGCCCATAAACTAAAATACGGCAATTTTGACCTGACCGTGACCTGACATTTTACCTCACTGTGACATTTTTGAGCATGTTATAGATTCGTCTCATTGAGAGCTTACTAATGCCGCCTTGCGCGTCTCGTTGCGATCATTGGTTCGGAAGATAACCAGGGGCGTTTAACTCCCCCCCCCCCCCCCCCTCCCAGTCAATGGCGTTCGTCTGACACTCCAGTCAATACCGGGTTAAGCTAAAAACTTAAACGCTATTTCATTTTCGTAAATCACATTAAATAAATTAATCACAATATTGTAAGTGACATTTTTGAGCATGTTATAGACATGTTATAGACCTGTTCATGAGCATGTTATAGACCTGTTCATGAGCATGTTATAGACCTGTTCATGGCCGACATCATGAACAGCAGGTGATGCCCACACCACGGATGATGAACGGCGCTGGCATGCGGGCTCTCGGTGTGTCCGACGGAGCAGTGAGTAATGAGCATCCTCGGCGAACACGGTGTGACCTTTCGAGCCTCGCCTCTCTTAGCGGCGCGGCGGCGCCCGGCGCCCCGTCAGCGTAGTTCCCAATGAGTGCATCGCGATCCGTCATCACAGTGGTCCCGCGCGACGGAGACGTCGTCCACGCACCCAAGGCCGACTTAATACGGCGCGAGCCACGCGCTGAGCTGCTTGGACTGATGCAAGGCCACCCGGGCGGCGGGGAGATGAGGGTGTGCCGTCCGCGCGCCCGCGCGACGTCTCAGCCGCGGGAAAACCCTCTGTCAGCGCTGCTGGCAGCGTTTTCATAGGCTGGACACCTGCCGATCACAGGCGAAAAAAACAGCACACTCACAACCACCTGGATAACTTTTTTTAGAAGGTCTCACTGAAAGAACTTTAACGTGGAAGCTTGGAGATCCTTATTGTCCGCCCCGTCCATGAATACGTTCTTTGAAACCCATTAGGTCAAACAATTGACTCCATGGGTATAGACGGAGACCTCTTTACTCAATGTTGATGCCTACTCAGAGTCTCGGGGAAGACCTCTGCATTTGGAAAGTTCCCGGATGTAATGAGAACCTTAAAAGAATCATACAGCTTCTCATCGGAGTCCATTTAGGACCCACGTTGTGAGCGCGCGCGGCCGCCATGACAGTTCGCCCGCAGCACTGGCTGACGGAAGTGTGGCGCTTACATAGTTACATTTTTAAAAGTATTTACCATGGTTGTACTTAAACCATTGTGTCCAAAGTGATTGTGTGCAACAGGCACATGCCATGCATTGTGCTGAGTGGTTTTACAAGTGTGGCAACTCCAGAAACATCAAGAAGATACTGACTGGTTTTCAGCCACCAACGAGGAAATTAAACTTGCAAGTTGAAGGCATTTTGGGAACAGTGACACTATTCCAGAAGATGAGATTGTCGAATCACTTGTTTGTTGGTTTTCTTTAGCTGTTGCAGTTCTGATTGAGTGACAGTGATTTATTTTACAATCATAAGATGACGATCAAACAGCCGGCGGTGGTGATGAGACTAGTTTGGGTCAGGCGGCCCCGACCTGCCGCGTTCGAGGCGGGGGTCTGGCGGGCCCGATCCACACAGTCCTCTGACGCGCAGCAGCTCGCTTTGTGCCGTCGTGTCATGTTCATAATAAAATGAATTAGCTGGTGTACGATTTGTATTGGTCGTGTTGGCCGCAAAGGAAGACCAAACGAGCACCGATATATCGACCGCTAAAGATTTTTAAAGAGCCTTATATAAAACCCATAAGAGGTTTCCAATGGGGTTTCGGATACCATCTAGAGAAATTAGCTATGGTCTCAAAGAACATTAAAAGCAGCTTCGACACCATGTATGGTTCTCGAACGCATTCCCTTTACTTAGGAAAGGTATCTATGAAGGTCTCCGAGACCCTTATTGATCGTCTTTGAAAACCCCAAGGGGTCTAACATTCAAAAAGGTATCTCAAGAGAATCTTTTGTAAGCTGCGAAAAGGGTTTCAAACTTGTGGCTCTTTGTTGAGACCCTTTTCTAGCCTCGGAGACCGCACTGAGATCTCGCTTGCTTCTGTGTGCAGATCCAGACCAGCTGCACTCCCGACTCCTGAATGAGGCGGCGCCACCGTCGCTGCCTCGAGCCACCGTCGCGGCGGCCGCAGACGGGATGTGACCTCATACTCGCCGGTGTATGACTCGTCGGCCGATGGAAGCAGCGCGGCGCGTGCCGCAGCGGCTGGCTGTGACGTCATACCTTCAGCTCCAGACGTCATAGGGGCGCGTCTAATGACTGCGTTCGTCGTACGCGGGTGTGTGCGGCACGCCCAGTGACGCACTTTGCCCCGGGAGCTAGGAAAAACGAGGGTGTTTTTCTGATTTCCTCGTGGGGACCCACGCACGCACAGATGCTGCCGGCTGACATAGGATATCAATGACGGAAGATAGTCCCCGAACTCGTTGCGCGTAGGTTTCCATTTAGTTTAGCAACTCGATTTATTGTCATCGTCATACGAAGGCTCTCAGAAACTATATTTCCGCCATTGGTTGGAAGATGCTATTGACGTTTGTCATAGGTACGGATTATTGGTCAGACATTCTTTAGAGATGAACAAGCTTGAATGCATGACGTGTGGCGGTTGGTTAGGGATATAGCGAAATATCAACTCAGGGGCGTGGGAACTACTTTGAAGTTGGGGGGGGGGGCGAACTTATTGGCAATACTATGGCAAAAATTAAGACTGAAGAGAAGCAACGTGTGCCGCTCTTTTCCGTACCCAATGCTGCTTATTGCCAATATTATATTATATATTTATGGCAATGAGTATCAACATCATATAAGGAAATGGGTCGCCAAACAAGCAAACAAAAATAGAGAATAGCTGGTAAACATGAAGGAGTGACACTGGTACTAGGGTCACACAAAGTCGGAGAAGCGGAGCGAACAACGTGCCTGAATCCAGAACCGGCGGACTTGACTTACTCCCGAACCTGAGGTAGCTGGTTAGGTGATGTGCCGGGCTCGCACCAAGTTGACCATGGCAAAATCATGCATTTAGAATACATTTGGTACGAGTACCATACTTGGCTTCAACCGAGTTATGCTATGTCGTGTTTTACGGTGTTATGGTCAATGTTTCGGGTACATTTTTTTTATAATGAAATTATCGTTATACGGTCGTACTCAAGCAAATGCCGGCAAACCAATGCATTTAGAACTCACGCATTTTTCAGAGAAAAAAGGCTTGTCTATACTTATATATGAGTTAGTCAGTTAGTTAGTTATTTTGTTTGTTAGTTAACTGTTGCCGAATTAAGGTCCATTAACACGCGCACTGACGGGGGTTCGCGCCAACCACGAACTGCCGGGGGAGGTGATTTCCGCCCCCCCCCCCCCTACGATCCCGAAAACAACGCAACGTAGCGACAAGCAGAACACGGTGTTAGATGGCATTTCGGCTATATTAGTGTCCTTGATAAAATCGCCTATATCTCGATAACTAAAAGAGCGCGGAAAAGGTGTTCGAAAGATAATTGAATTTGCTGTCGCTAAGGTTGCATCACAATTGAGCTCAGATCAATAGTTAGGTCAGCAGAAGCCATTTAATTTGAAACATTCTAAAAATTGCCGAATTGTTTTTAAGGAATAACTTTTGACAGAAGCACGAAAGAGTAAACAAAAAAAAATGTTCACCATTGTGTTTGTCTCGTCGAGTCGCATCGAATCATATATTGGGTGACCTAGTTAGGTCATATCCAAAAATGGGCCTGGCCTGTGGTCAGGTCAAGGTCATCTCTTTCATCAGTAGATTTGTATCGACAAGCCGAATGCAATGGTGACAAAACAAAACATTGCTTTACCTTGATTTGGTAAAGAGTTGTAGAAGAAAAATCATACGTGACCTAGGGGTCAACTGGGTTGACCTCGTAGAAGTCAAAGAACAGAAATGTGACATAGGCGTTTGCATTTGGGACAAGAGTGGTGGATCTGGTAAAAATTGGTCAAATTTTGCGATTTCCCATGGATTAATAGGTGTTTTCATTTTTTCCCCATTGACGTATAATGGGGAGGTCACGAAATCGAGCTGACCTTAGGTAACCTATATACAAATTTGAGATACACGAATGGGGTGGGGGACAATTTTGTACCAACGCCTACCACTTTTTTGGGTTAATAAAAACAAGGATAATTTTTAATAATGCAAATATATTTTGTATTATAAAAAAGCGAAATGAGCTCAAAAATGATTCAAAACTAAAACAATTAGGCTCATGTACTTGTAGTTGTTACGTCACGAACATAGTGAAAATAAGAAGTGCCATCACATATCACGAGTGTCGTGACGTCACAAACAAAATCAAGAAAGTTTTACCCAAAAAAATGAGAAGTTAAGACGACGTTTTAGGACAGAAGGCGGTCTAAGATGTGTGTGAGATGTATATCGAAAAATCGAGAACAATATGCTGAATTTGTTATGCGTAAAAACCCACTACCTGTCCCCCACCCCATTGTACCACTTGTTTCGGGTGATCGCCGGTGTCATGGCTGCCCCGTGTTTGTGTGCTCCGCAATGATTTGGTGTTTTTAGTGGTTTATCGGCGGCTGATTCCGGTAAATTTTGTTGAGACTAAAGTTTGTTGTGGTCCTGCTACTTGCGGAGTGGACGGTCTTGTCGCAGGAGGTACCTATTACCTACCTATTAGCCTTGCGGACTTAGTACATTTATGGTCATCGAACCCTTGAAGACCCGCCACGCTGAAGGTTTCCAGGTTCTACCAGTTTTGGCATCGGTGGAACCCACCCCAACCAATCACAAGCGTAAGGAAGTAAATCTACCGACACCAGAAGACCAGTAGCGGACAGCTGGCCTGGGCGGGTGTGGACCACTTCTGCCACGTGCGCCGTGACCATCAGTGGCGGATCCAGACACCAGAGGGGACGGAGGGCTGGTCCATCAGTGGCGAATCCAGACACCAGAGGGGACGGAGGGCTGGTCCATCAGTGGCGGATCCAGACACCAGAGGGGACGGAGGGCTGGTCCATCAGTGGCGGATCCAGACACCAGAGGGGACGGAGGGCTGGTCCATCAGTGGCGGATCCAGACACCAGAGGGGACGGAGGGCTGGTCCATCAGTGGCGGATCCAGACACCAGAGGGGACGGAGGGCTGGTCGCCGAGTACAGCAACGGCGTAATGAAGTGCTCCACTCCCTCTCGTCCTCATCTGCTCCCGACTATGATAGGAACCTCATCACGATCCCGATCACCCCCAACTCTGTCACCGCCTCTGTCGAGACCTCCTCAGTCACCCCTCCCTCCCTCCCCATCCCAGTCCGGATTGGGGACTCAACAGCAGCGCTACCATGCTGCTACGGACGGTACGGACGCTACGGAGGGTAGATCAGCACCGAGAGGAGCGGGGCAGAGTTACGGAGGGTTACAGGACCGGGAAGCCACCGCTGCCTGGCCGAGCCGCCACGCCTGAGCCAGCGCCAAACCGAGCGCGCAGGAACGGGCGCTCCGCAGCAGCGGAATGCTCAGCAGAACGCAACATCAGCTGAGCGCGGGAAACTTCGAATCGAGCTGCTCAATGTGCAGTCCTTTTTGCCGACGAGGACGGACATTATTGAAGACGTACGACATAGGGAACCAAACATTTTATGCTATACCGAAACTCATCTGAAAAAATCCACACCACTCAATCTCAGCTCAATTCCGGGTTATCGTCAATTTCGTGAAGATAGGACTACCGGCCGCAAACAAATCGGGAGGAGGCGTCAGCATCCATGTACAAGAGGAACTACAGGTGGAGAAGGTTACCGTGCCATCATCTTCTGGCTCAGGGTCTTGTGTTGAATATGTATGGGTAAAAGTAAAATTAGATCAGCGTAAATCTGCTATTGTCGGGTATTATTACCGCCCACCTCTGCTATTGTCGGGTGTTATTACCGCCCACCTCTGCTATTGTCGGGTGTTATTACCGCCCACCTCTGCTATTGTCGGGTGTTATTACCGCCCACCTCTGCTATTGTCGGTGTTATTACCGCCCACCTCTGCTATTGTCGGGTGTTATTACCGCCCACCCTCTACCGGTGAACAGGTGCACAAGGATTTCAACCACATTGAAGAACAGTTCCAGCATATGATTGCTAGTTTCCCGTCCCAGCGTATAATCATTAACGGTGACTTAAACGCAGATTTCAACACTAATCCCTCGGCCTATAATCGTCTAGTTGGGTTATAAAAATATGGTCTAAAATGTATAATAAATGAACCCACCTTTTTCCGAGATGATTGTACATCGATGCTTGGTGTTATTCTGCTGTCGGAATGTTTTCTCGCCGCGTATTCCCCGCCTGAGTGCCGAGTTGAGTCATGTGAGTATAAAAAGGAGCATAGGCGCGTCGGTGTTTTACTAGTCATTCCCCGAGCCAGGCGTAAGCCGGAATATCGCATTGGGCGTAACTGGCGTGTGTTTAAAGGGAAATAATGACCTTTTGATTTTGTTAGCAACAATTCCTTAGGCTACAGTTATGGTTTTAAAATTATTTTATTTAAATTTAAGAATTAAATAAAATTATTCCCAAATTCAAAGTTGTAAGTTTGGAAAAATACAAAACAAGTACCTTGTGTACTTCATGAAGGTCATTGACAAATTCGTCCTTCCCTACCATTGTTTACATCGAGTGCGTGGCATTTTTGGAGGCTCTGTGACGTTTCCGATCAAATTGAGCGCTGCTCGGACACACGCTAGTAGCGCTAGTAGCGCTTTCGTTCTCCATGGCAACCAGGCGTTAGCCAATCAAAAGCCAGAAAGGGAATACGTTCTGGCTTTTCATTGGCTCACGCCTGGTTGCCATGGAGAACGAAAGCGCTACTCGCTACAACTCGCCACAATGGTTAAGTGCGCCGAGAAGCATGACAATGACTTTGTAAACAAATCGCCGACGCTAAATAGGTCGCCGTCGATGTGCATCGATGAGCTTCCGATTTAATTGCCAGTTTTGTGTTATTGTTTGTTAGTTTTTTGGGGAAAAATTATTATTTTTCATGATAATATAAAGCATAGTGTTATATACAGCCACAGACAAATTATACAATACTCCTAATGTTGAAAACAAATTAATCGATTTGCAACAAATTGAGGGTCGCAACCACACACAGAGAAAAAATGAGCGGAAAAAGCGTGTAAATAATAGTACCGTTTTGAGCCGTTTATATGCGTGCAAAAACCACACAACGGCGGTAAATGTACCATTTTCATGGTGTTTCACTACACCGTAAATGATGAAGAAATACACAGAATTGTATGTTCGCTGGTTTAAGTACACTCATTCCCCGGTAACTTTACTGTTTAATTGGTAACTAGACACAACCGTCTGTGTAAAAGTAACCGCATTTTAGTGTAAATGAGTACACCAATTCTAGTGTTTAGCCAAAAAGTACCGTTTTGAGCATTATTTTAGTGTTTTTTATTTACCACAATTTTGCGGTAAATAAAAACACCAAAATCAGTGTTTTCAAACTGTACCGAATTGAGCTAATTTTAACTGTTTTTACCCGATATGTGCCAGTTACAAACGAACGGAAAAAAACATTACGAGTATGCAAATGCACAGTTGGAAATACAATATCCGGTAAAATTTAACATATTTGACCGGATATTTTGTTATCACCCAAGCATTCACATAACCATACTTGTTCGCGCATTTGTGACTGGCGTAAGTTGAGTAAACGAACTACGCTAAAATGAGCTCAAATAGGTATAATTTAAATTAAATCAAACAAACACCACAGGTCACCATATAAAATAGAGTTCGTCATAAACACCACAGAGTTCTTCGATATCGGTGACGCCGACTCTGATTGTTTCGCCCAACCGATTTTTAAAACGGTTCGAATCAACCATGTAACTGTATTTAAAAACGTTTCATGAAGAACCTAATCTAAATCATCGCATCTATATCAACAAACGGTGACAACAAACTTTCAACAAACGGTGACGCCGCGTCAACACCGATACGATACAAAAGGCCGGCTAGACCACCCAAACTTGGTGTGCGCAGCATCGCACATTCTTCCCGATCGTAATCACAGTTGCGAAAACTTAAAACTTAACCCTCGCCGGCCGGGGCTTAATCCTCACCGGACGATTCCGCCAAGTCATCATAGAAACCATTCGAAACGGTGTAAGAGCTGGCAAAATGATAAAACGGTGTCTGACTCAAACCTGTGCAACATCACAATACACTGCGCTTCTTCACATCACCCATGTACTCAGCCACTGAGCTCTTGGCACAGTTTGGCCACCTTCGAGGTCAGTTTGATGCCATCGTCTATTTTCAGCATCATCTTCTGCACGAACAGAAGGAATGGTTTGGCCCTCCGTGTAAAGTTCAGGTTAAATACTGAATGTGCAAGCACATAGGCCAAGGTGGCCTCCACGTAATCACCGGTGGTGATCACCGCATGTTCACCTGCCATCACGGTGAACTCGTTGTTGTTGACGGCGAGATGGATGGTGTCCCCCGGCTCACTCACCGGCTTCTCCCTGCCGCACAGGATCCTGCTGACCGTCTGCAGAGCGTCTTCTGCAAGCACAGAATGACATAAATGCACGTTACGGACAAGAGATAGTGAACAACAGTAGTATACGGTTTGGTTGACGAATAGGGACACAATAACCCATTTGTGCCCAGTTCCCATTTGGGAATATAGTTCTTTCGCTCTGTTGTTGAGAGAATAAAAGAATTCCTTATAAACTGCAAGTAGCCGCTCGTTATTTTCTTACGTATTTTGCCGACACGTCCTGAATTAAATTTAGCACCCCTTTTGGGTTGTCTATTTCCAAAACCTGCAATGTATTTTAATTATCAAAATGAATGTCCATAACCATTTTGTCTAGTCTATTTTGACTTAAAATACAAATTTTATAAGGTAATCGACCATCCTAAATACAGATATGACCATATTTTCCCCAAAAAATATACATATAGGTGAAAACTTATGTTCCCATTTGGGAACATTGGGCACATATGAGGATAACATATGCCATTGGAAACTACTGCATGCATATTTACTCTTCTATGCAATCTGAAAGACGTGCATCAGTTTTCTTGTTAGGTAAGCCAGACACATGATTGAAATAGTACTTATGGGGCCAAATATAATTTCGTGACATTTTATTATAAAAAAACAATGTCGATCTTCCTAACCCTTGACCAGGCATGTTGATGGGTTGATGCAGCCCCTTGAAGTTTTCGCGGTAGTTTCAAAACAATTTGCCGGATTGTGCTAAAATATTCCATAGCATCTTGGACACCATTTGCGTAATTTTTGCCAATTTTGTTACCGAATCATGTCAGCTCACAGGAATTAAACGCGATATGTGAGCTGACATTACTCGGCAAAATGGGCAAAAATTGCGCGAAGTGTCCCAGATGCTATGGAACATTTCAGCTCGATCCGACAAAATTGTTTTGAAACTACCGCAAAAACTGCAAGGGGCTGCATCAACCCATCAACCCCCTCTGCCTGGCCAAGGGTTAGGAAGTTCTGCCTCGCCTGCTGATTGGCTGACAAGATGGTACACACGCCAGCGTTGTTAACCACTATCTGGCGATTTATCCCTTAAATGTCACTATATAGCGACTTCTTACTAAGCACAACTAGGCACCATTTTCCGCTAGATTGGATTTCAAATACTCGGTATTTCCAGGTTGGGGCTTCTCGTGGGCGAATGACCGTGATATTTCTGGGTTTTCAGACCTTGGCTACGAAACTGCTATCTCAGTTTAGTTTCCCATTGTAAAGGTGGGACGTTTCCATTAACAATAAAACTGATGCACGTCTTTCAGACTGCGTAGAGGAGTACATGTTTGCTATAGTTTCCAATGGCATCTGCTATCCCCATATGTGCCCAACGTTCCCAAATAGGAACAGGTTTTCACGTATATGTATTTTTTTTCGGGGGGAAATATGGTCATATCTGAATTTAGTAGGGTCAACTACCTATTAATCAACATTGTATGCAATTAAATTGCATGTCAATTTATATGCGCTGCAAATTGGATAACCGAGGTTGTCGATACATAACAAGTGACAGTAACACTGAGTTACTAGTTTCTAAAAATGAACGCCACAATGGCGCTCCTTGTCTTGAAAATAGCGGTAGGGGTTCAAGAGACATGTTGGAGATGTTATAGTAAAATATAAATGTCTGTCGGTAATATAAGCTTAATATATATTTGAAACAACGGAGCGCAATGGATGGAACGCAAAAATTTCACGAGGACTCAGTTCCGCAGCACGGAGAAAGGGGTTACCTTTCCGTTTCTTACCTTCCGCGCATGCGCACACAGCAGCGATTTTCTTGCACCAGTTGCGTACCACCTCGCTTGCTTCTTGAAGGTAGTCGGTCGTCTCCGCCAGAACTGTTAATACACATGTTTTAGTTACTTTGTGAAAGCTACATCATTAACGATACATTTCATGCTTTTACAGTATCTGATGCAATAGAGGCAGTCTCATCTGTTTCAAAAAATCAAAACCGTTTCGAAAACTTCAACCTTGATCGCTCGCACGCTCGCCTCAAAGTTCGTATTTTGAGGAAAATTACCAGTACCGCGAACTTAAGTATGTCAATTACAAATAAGCAATTGTATTGAAGTTATGACAAGTAGTAACACAATGAAAGGTTAACAGGTCGTATCGATCGAGAATACAACATATTGTGTTCTCGATCGATACGACATGTTAACCAGATGTTGACAACGACCGAATAGTCGAAACGCGTCCATCTGTGTGTTTGTTTCATTGTGTTACAAATAATCAAGTAGATATTTCGAAATCAAGGAAATATTCTTATTTCGTGTATGTCCCAAATCGTACATGTCCCAAATCCATGTCCCAAAACAATTATTTTGACATGTCCCAGATCCTTAAATTCAAATTTCTTACGACTGAGCGCGAAATTTTCAAAACGGTTTTGATTTCGAAATCAGTGAAACTCGCACTATCACATATACAAAATGTGGGAATATCCCGCCAGCGCTACACAGTAACGAGAGGAAACATACATCGTGTGGCCTTGCGACATGTCCGGGCTAACCTGCGTCCCATTCACATCGTTTTCATTCAATAAATCACAAAATTACTCATACCCCATCTATTTCATAAAAAAACGTACAGCCACAAGGGACTGGCACAGCATTTGATGTGTGCAGCAGAGGTGTTAAAAAACGTGTACGACCCCGCAACGGCCCGTTGTACGGTAAGTTGGTTCGCAGCGAGTCGCGAAATTTCTGGACTGGAAATTAAACGTCACACATGCGCGCTTACACACTTATACACTTAACACGAGTTTAAGTTTGATTTGCTAATAGCGACTAACGCAGCTGGCGGCATGAGCTTTCAAATGTCACGGAGGCAGTCACTACCTGCACGCATGCATGCTTTCAAATGTCACGGAGGCAGTCACCACCTGCACGCACGCGCCTATCAATATCCCACCTGGCGACTCGTGAACAGCTTTGGGTAGTCCTCCTTCACTCCTTGCAATGTGCAGCCTTGAAGCACAGCCCTCCTGCGGGAGACAAAGGTGTCCCCCATCAATCTGTCCACATCTTCTTCGGTCACTGCAGTCTTCAACAGGTTGATATCTCTGATCGCAGATGTTTCCTTCGTCGATCCCTTGGGGTCATACCCCGGTAGACCGACGACCCAACGCCTCCTCTTGGTTGACGGGAATCCTGAAATTAAAGGTAGTGTCAGGGGTTTCAAAATAATTTTCGCGATGTTATGTTGGCGGTCGTTGGAAAGGAAAATAATATTTATTGATGTTGGTGAAATTTGAGCGAAATCCGTAATGTAGTAAAACTAGAAAATGAGATTACAGATTGTAGATTTGCCAACATTCGAACCAGCCGCAATTCAGGGCGCTTGCCCCCTTGTTTGGGACAAGGCAAAAAATGAACGTTTTTCATTAAAAATGTGACTGTAGACGGTTGTTAATCCACCATTGACATCAGTGAATGTATCTGTAACTGTGTTAAGCTGTAAAGAAGGTTGTGTTAGTGAATGCCAATTCAATATGGTCCCGTCAATTACAAAAAACCGGCAGGTCAGAATGTTCCCACAAAACCGTGGAGCGCCGCTCAGTTTTAACTTGAATTTTCTATAGGATTGAGATCTGACCTGGAGAAATAAATAAAATTTACATTCTAACTTTTCTTGCTGTGTTCAAAACTATACTCAGCTAAAAAAGTGGAAAACCTGACATTCCCTTTAAAGGAAACGCCCACCTTCCAACATGGGATTTTAAACTGAGATAGCCATCTTGTAGCCCGTGCCTGAAAACCCCCCGAATGAGTCTCCTTATGGCTAAAATCAGTCTCAAGCCGAGCGTAACGGGCTTTTATTACACAAAAATGCAGTCTTAAAGGTCTTACGACCGCTAGTTTGCGAGAAACCGTATAAAAAATGTACAGTTTATCGCAAACCTGCTGCTACATTTGTATTTGTTTTGTAAAAACTATTGCAAAGTTTGCAAAATAGATACCGGTTCTGAAAATAGAACGCAAAATTGTAATATGAAACTTAATGACTTATAATTTTGACGACTTTGAAGAACAACTTCGAAGGTGGGACGTTTCCTTTAAGGTAACTGCTAGTAGCTCATACTAACCTAATTACTCTACCCAACTCTTACCCAAATCCTTAGACCCCATTTATACATCATAATCTTGTTCATACCTCCAGAGGTATAAGTATATATAAGCAGAGGTATAAGTATTCCATACTTACACCTCTGCCCTTCATCGACTTGAAAACACTTTTAATAACATATTCAACGGTGCTATGCTAATTCCATAATGAGTCCAAAGTGCAAACAGTTATAACTAACCTGGCTCGGTCCTTCGTCAAGTTTCCTCTTCCGTTCAGGATGAGACCGTTTCTTGTTCCGAAACTTGTCCTGCAGCATTCGCCGCACCCAGCTCTGCAAGGCAGATGTATGTTTTCAGTACCGTACAACTATACAGTACAAAATAGACGTGATAACTGACATGGTGGGTATAATGCATTTTAACAACAGTTAGCGGATTAAATATATTTCAAATAAATATAACATCCTAACATCTCACTCATTTACTGTCCCCACAATATCAGGAATGCTTTAGCTCATTGAGTAATGAGCAATGGCCACGATTCAACTTTAATTGTTATAAGACACGCACACGCTCTCCAAGTGGCATGGCGTATCCACAGTACAGTGTAATTGATCCATTAACCCCAGAAAGAAGCAGTGTATCCGTCTCCTCGCAGTGTCTGACCTCGGCGTCGTCCAAGGGAAGCGGCTCAGCCAAGTGCGGATAGGTTGGCAGGAGAGAGCCGAGCATGCGGCTGTAGTGGCCCGGAACAGGAGGGTCGCTGGAAAAAAACAATCAGTATTATTAATCGAATATATTCTGATCACAACGTGGTGTCCATAAACCAGATTAGCACAAGCGTTTCATATATTCTTGCTGGGACTACTGCACTGGTTGATTCTATGGCGTTTACTTTGCAAATATCAACCCAAGCATAGTGTTAAAGGGACTGTCCCACCTTGGAAAGAGTTGTCGTAGCGACCCAACCGGTATGTCTAAATGTTCACTGGCTTAGCTGGACCACGTTTACCATTTTTTGTTGGAAAATATTGCATATCTTGCAAGATATTCAGGGCAAAAGTTTTGCTAGAAACACGGGTTTGTAACGTCATTTCAGGAGAGCTATTTTCTTCTGCTTCACTGATACATATGTGGCGCACGAATTCTGCTTGTTATGAATATGTACAAGTCGACCATAAACTAAAATGGGTGAAGTGCACTGACGTCACAAATTCTCAGGAGGGCATTCAAAAGCATTAGCCCCCTGAGATTTACAACTGCCAAGTTTGAAAATCGATATCTTTTTATTACGGCATCTCCGGCTATTGAAGGTAATTACAGAATGTAATTGTGAGCCCTGGGCAACAACTTGGCTATCTCAACTCCATCCTAATGTTAAGGTGGGACAGTCCCTTTAAGATGACTATGACACTTTGAAGAAGCATTTCAATGGACCCAGCCGGTATACCGAAAGGTTACTTAGTTACAGAGCAACATTGACCATTTTCAGGGAAGACACCGCTCCCTTATCGCCCATTCATCGAGAAAATCGCGATCAGCCATTCACAAGGATTTCGGACCAGTGCAGTGGCGTAATAAACGGGTTTCCGGCGACGGCATCTGCCATTCAAAACTCACTAGGTAATGACCGTTGGCATTAGACTGTTGGAATTGGATGTTGCTACCAGCGACTTAGAGACAGACGACTTGTATGGAAAGTCAGCGGGACTTCCCATATGTGTGTGTGTGTGTGTGTGTGTGTGTGTGTGTGTGTGTGTGTGTGTGTGTGTGTGTGTGTGTGTGTGTGTGTGTGTGTGTGTGTGTGTGTGTGTGTGTGTGTGTGTGTGTGTGTGTGTGTGTGTGTGTGTGTGTGTGTGTGTGTGTGTGTGTGTGTGTGTGTGTGTGTGTGTGTGTGTGTGTGTGTGTGTGTGTGTGTGTGTGTGTGTGTGTGTGTGTGTGTGTGTGTGTGTGTGTGTGTGTGTGTGTGTGTGTGTGTGTGTGTGTGTGTGTGTGTGTGTGTGTGTGTGTGTGTGTGTGTGTGTGTGTGTGTGTGTGTGTGTGTGTGTGTGTGTGTGTGTGTGTGTGTGTGTGTGTGTGTGTGTGTGTGTGTGTGTGTGTGTGTGTGTGTGTGTGTGTGTGTGTGTGTGTGTGTGTGTGTGTGTGTGTGTGTGTGTGTGTGTGTGTGTGTGTGTGTGTGTGTGTGTGTGTGTGTGTGTGTGTGTGTGTGTGTGTGTGTGTGTGTGTGTGTGTGTGTGTGTGTGTGTGTGTGTGTGTGTGTGTGTGTGTGTGTGTGTGTGTGTGTGTGTGTGTGTGTGTGTGTGTGTGTGTGTGTGTGTGTGTGTGTGTGTGTGTGTGTGTGTGTGTGTGTGTGTGTGTGTGTGTGTGTGTGTGTGTGTGTGTGTGTGTGTGTGTGTGTGTGTGTGTGTGTGTGTGTGTGTGTGTGTGTGTGTGTGTGTGTGTGTGTGTGTGTGTGTGTGTGTGTGTGTGTGTGTGTGTGTGTGTGTGTGTGTGTGTGTGTGTGTGTGTGTGTGTGTGTGTGTGTGTGTGTGTGTGTGTGTGTGTGTGTGTGTGTGTGTGTGTGTGTGTGTGTGTGTGTGTGTGTGTGTGTGTGTGTGTGTGTGTGTGTGTGTGTGTGTGTGTGTGTGTGTGTGTGTGTGTGTGTGTGTGTGTGTGTGTGTGTGTGTGTGTGTGTGTGTGTGTGTGTGTGTGTGTGTGTGTGTGTGTGTGTGTGTGTGTGTGTGTGTGTGTGTGTGTGTGTGTGTGTGTGTGTGTGTGTGTGTGTGTGTGTGTGTGTGTGTGTGTGTGTGTGTGTGTGTGTGTGTGTGTGTGTGTGTGTGTGTGTGTGTGTGTGTGTGTGTGTGTGTGTGTGTGTGTGTGTGTGTGTGTGTGTGTGTGTGTGTGTGTGTGTGTGTGTGTGTGTGTGTGTGTGTGTGTGTGTGTGTGTGTGTGTGTGTGTGTGTGTGTGTGTGTGTGTGTGTGTGTGTGTGTGTGTGTGTGTGTGTGTGTGTGTGTGTGTGTGTGTGTGTGTGTGTGTGTGTGTGTGTGTGTGTGTGTGTGTGTGTGTGTGTGTGTGTGTGTGTGTGTGTGTGTGTGTGTGTGTGTGTGTGTGTGTGTGTGTGTGTGTGTGTGTGTGTGTGTGTGTGTGTGTGTGTGTGTGTGTGTGTGTAGGTGTGTGTGTAGGTGTGTGTGTGTGTGTGTGTGTGTGTGTGTGTGTGTGTGTGTGTGTGTGTGTGTGTGTGTGTGTGTGTGTGTGTGTGTGTGTGTGTGTGTGTGTGTGTGTGTGTGTGTGTGTGTAGGTGTGTGTGTGTGTGTGTGTGTGTGTGTGTGTGTGTGTGGGTGTGTGGGTGTGGGTGTGGGTGTGGGTGTGGGTGTGGGTGTGGGTGTGGGTGTGGGTGTGTGTGTGTGTGTGTGTGTGTGTGTGTGTGTGTGTGTGTGTGTGTGTGTGTGTGTGTGTGTGTGTGTGTGTGTGTGTGTGTGTGTGTGTGTGTGTGTGTGTGTGTGTGTGTCTGTGTGTGTCTGTGTGTGTCTGTGTGTGTCTGTGTGTGTCTGTGTGTGTCTGTGTGTGTCTGTGTGTGTCTGTGTGTGTCTGTGTGTGTCTGTGTGTGTCTGTGTGTGTGTGTGTGTGTGTGTGTGTGTGTGTGTGTGTGTGGTGAAGGTGCAGAGGGCCGTGCTGGACCCGGAATGCGCCAACAGCGACCGCTCGTGCGGCGTCGGCGGCCGCGGCATCTGCACTGGGGTCAGGAGCGAGATCACGTACGGCGATCTCACCCAGATCGAGACGCTTGCCTTCGTCTGCGCCTCCGAGCATGACGCCGTGCAGGGCGACAAGACGCCCAAGCTCTCCGACTCCTGAGCTAGCCGCAGACGATAGCGGCCATGTGTCTGGAGGAGTCGACTGACAGCGAAGGCGAAGTTCCAGTGCTTCCCGAGGCTGTTTCTGACTCCCGAGCTGGCCGCAGGCGGCGAAGTGAGTTCCAGGGCCTCCCCGAGGCTGCTCGAGGCTGTGATGCAGCGACTGTCGGAGCTTAGCTGGTGGCGAATCGAGTTTCCCGGAGCAGCTATATCACAAGAATATTCTTCTTCTGGGGGACAATTAGTGGCTGCTTGACACTGAACTGTCAACGTCTTGACATTCAACTGTCAACGTCTTGACACTGAACTGTCAACGTCTTGACACGGAACTGCCAACGTCTTGACACTGAGCCGTCAACACGAAGGATAAGGTGGAGCGAATGCCATTGGAATGCTGTTGATGTTTATATTGTTGATTGCTCATGATTCCCAGTATAGCCAAGTGCCTTGTTGATTGTCAACTGATCGGGAGATTATCTTCAGTCCATCGTGCACTACTTTGTCATCATCACATGTCTGTGTCAAAGTGTTTAATTTGCGTGATGTCTCATTATGCTGCCATGTTTATATGTTACCGGCAGGGGTCGTAGACGTTTTTAGCTTTCAACTCATCGTCCGTGACAGGAGTACAAAGTGCAGTAATCGACACCATTGTGATATTTTAATGTTGCTTTAGCAACGGCATTATATTTATAAGTGTTTGTTACGCCGGTGTATTAAAATGTCATGTCATGTATTATCTATTTATTGTCATCGTATTTATATATTTATCTACTGTTGGTGGTTGTGAAGGTTGTGATGTCCGGAAAGTTCGCTTGCCCGCTAGAGTTCGAAGTCGTATTGGCATGAGGTTACTTGGACGTTTTAGCTCCTAACTCGGTGGTTTTAAGTTTTTGTCCAGAATGCAGCAATAAGTTATATGTCGAGTAGCTGGCAGCTGATATTAAATGCGCTGTGATTTGATATACCATGTTTATATTATTATTTTAAGTCTCGTTTTATGCTTTTTTATGTTAGTTGTATTTAATGGTCACTTTTGACCTTTATATTCGCAATACTCTAGGGTTCTTGTTCAGTCATTTTCTGAGTTCATACTGAGTTCATACTGGTAGTGCTCTTTAGTATTGCCGATGCTGATCTTTAGTCATATTGTTATCGTTGTATCCGTTAGTTAATGGGCTGTTGTCATTATTCTGCTTGTTTGTATACAAATATGAAAATGTCATCGCACTTTGTCAGTGTATGACACATTTAAACCATGTTTTGCATATCTCATATACTCAGATTTAATACAAAATGATGCATGCATTATCGAGTTTAAAGCTTGTAGGATGATTCTGGTGGTCACATCGTTGACATTTACCTCTATGCTTCATGAAAAGCCAGTGGCAGTTTAACAAATAGTCGTGCACACAAAATGCTCCCATCTGGCGTGTATAGTCAAAGGCTGCTCTGAGTTTGCAACCCGGCGGCTCTAGGTCTAGGATTCGACAGGATTTAATGACAAATGTTACAGATCCAGACCCGGCGAGATGTCACTTAACAAATTTGCGGATCCATTGCAATATCCCACAAAACGCATGTTCAAATTTTCACGATTTTAAGATCTCGCAAAACAGAAGATGTTATTTTCTTGCCGGGACCAACGGGCTGCATCCAATTGCACCTAAAAACGTTCACACTATTTTCGTGGACGTTGGAAGAGTGCAGGTGAGGGAAATCTCGCTCTTCACCATGATAAAAATGTGACCATTTGGACTGGACATGAAAAACACGTATGTTTTGTTATACCTACTAACACCTGAGTCGCCTTAGCTGGTGGTACGATTCCTGTATGTTATACCTACTAACACCTGAGTCGCCTTAGCTGGTGGTACGATTCCTGTATGTTATACCTACTAACACCTGAGTCGCCTTAGCTGGTGGTACGATTCCTGTATGTTATACCTACTAACACCTGAGTCGCCGGAGCTGGTGGTACGATTCCTGTATGTTATACCTACTAACACCTGAGTCGCCTGAGCTGGTGGTACGATTCCTGTATGTTATACCTACTAACACCTGAGTCGCCTGAGCTGGTGGTACGATTCCTGTATGTTATACCTACTAACACCTGAGTCGCCGGAGCTGGTGGTACGATTCCTGTATGTTATACCTACTAACACCTGAGTCGCCTGAGCTGGTGGTACGATTCCTGTATGTTATACCTACTAACATCTGAGTCGCCTGAGCTGGTAGTACGATTCCTGTATGTTATACCTACTAACACCTGAGTCCCCTGAGCTGGTGGTACGATTCCTGTATGTTATACCTACTAACACCTGAGTCGCCGGAGCTGGTGGTACGATTCCTGTATGTTATACCTACTAACACCTGAGTCGCCTGAGCTGGTGGTACGATTCCTGTATGTTATACCTACTAACACCTGAGTCGCCTGAGCTGGTGGTACGATTCCTGAATGTTATACCTACTAACACCTGAGTCGCCTGAGCTGGTGGTACGATTCCTGTATGTTATACCTACTAACACCTGAGTCGCCTGAGCTGATAGAACGATTCCCGTATGTTATACCTACTAACACCTGAGTCGCCTGAGCTGGTGGTACGATTCCTGTATGTTATACCTACTAACACCTGAGTCGCCTGCGCTGGTGGTACGATTCCTGTATGTTATACGTACTAACACCTGAGTCGCCTGAGCTGGTGGTACGATTCCTGAATGTTATACCTACTAACACCTGAGTCGCCTGAGCTGGTGGTACGATTCCTGTATGTTATACCTACTAACACCTGAGTCACCTGAGCTGATAGAACGATTCCTGTATGTTATACCTACTAACACCTGAGTCGCCTGAGCTGGTGGTACGATTCCTGTATGTTATACCTACTAACACCTGAGTCGCCTGAGCTGGTGGTACGATTCCTGTATGTTATACCTACTAACACCTGAGTCGCCGGAGCTGGTGGTACGATTCCTGTATGTTATACCTACTAACACCTGAGTCGCCTGAGCTGATAGAACGATTCCTGTATGAATGCTTTCTAATTTTAACCTTTTCGTGTGCTATATCCCTTTCATTACTTCCCCTGTGGACAATTTTGCGGGATTTTGGACAGGGTTGTATTGTTACGCGTTACGGCGGACTCGGAAAACCGGGCCAGTCTAATAAGGCCGTTTGACAGAGCTTTGGAAAACCCGGCCATGCTCAGTACCAACTCTACCGAGTTGAGCGGCTGGCAGGAGCGGTCGAGGCGGCGGGGTGACCCCCACTGACCCCCAGCGTCGGCCTGCGGTGCTGTCATTCGGCCGCGACTGGTAGTCGCCCGCGCTCCCCCGGCCACGATAAGGTGACGCCGGCGGTCCGGCGACCCGGCGGCGACCGATGCATCCCCGGCCCCCACTGATTCATCGCACCGCACCGCCGCACTGCCGGCTTCCGGCCCGGACCCAGCGGCAGAGCAGCTCTGCAGCTCCTCAACTCTGACGCAGTCAGTATGTGTGAGAGTGTGTGCGCTGGTCACACAATATCAGAGCAGGCTGCAGCTGCTCTGTGCCATGGCCGGCGGTCATGCACGTGTCCGCATGCTGTGGAGAATCAAAGCGTTACGAATGAGGCTATCAAAAAATCATCTTTGGAGACGGCTCGTCAGCGGCCATTTGATTATCCTACTGACAATGGTAAGACAAAACATTGTTGCGGAGATGTAGGTTCTTATGATTGTGTACGCCACACCATGTTCGTACTCAAAGGAAATCGCTATACATGGAAAGGATGGGAGGACAAGACAATGTCAGATAATAGCAATACACGCCATAAGAGATGCAGTAAATCCATACCTGCGTACTGACATTTGATGAAAACTATAACGACAGTGACAACAGTGAAGTAACAATGGTGCGTAGGCTCGCAATCCGAATACATTGGCAGTATCGGGATATTTCAGCCTGCAGCGAGTAGAGTAAATGCCAGCGTTGATAACAGCGAAACGTTACCAATTTCAACTCGGTACACTACATCTCTTGAATGGTGCTGCACGTTGTCTGAACCATATTTTTCGAGATTTCCTGTATCTCTACTGACCATGTACCGACAACAGTTGGACAGATACATCAGTCAGGGATTGTCACAAGGCAACAGAAATATTAACATCTTTCCGAAGCATAACGTAACAGACCTATTACAGTCGCTCGGCTTTAATTCGCTATTAATTAGAAGAAAACGAATGTATGTGCAATTTTTTTTTTTTTTCAAATTGTAGTTGCTAAAAACAGATAAAATGCATTTTGGAAAGATAAAAATGGCAACTTTTACTCCGACTTTGGGGGGGGGGGGGGGGGGGGCAAACACATACTTTTGCCCCCGACTTTTCGTTTGGGGAGTGGGGCAATTGCCCATTACAGACGCACCTAGACCTATTACAGACGCTCAGCTTTACTTCGCTATTAATTAGAATAAAACGAATGTATGTGCAATTTTGTTTCATTTTTTTGCAAATTGTAGTTGCTAAAAACAGATAAAATGCATTTTGGAAAGATAAAAATGGCAACTTTTACTCCGACTTTGGGGGGGGGGGGGACATACCTTTGCCCCCGACTTTTCGTTTGGGGAGTGGGGGCAATTGCCCATCCCCCCTGGATCCGCCTCTGCCAGTCACAACCACCTCACTTGGCCGCACCGCCGTGGGTGGGAGGGAAACGCCGCACTGGGTCACCGAGCAGCCAAGATTCTACAAATAGTCAACGCTGCCAATCCATCTTGCAATTTCAGCAGGTTGGTAGATAGTAAATGCGGAGGTTTTACGTTTGCTAATTGGTGCGTCCATCACTTCGTATTGAGGTATCCCCTCCGTGATCCGTGTCTTTCAGCTCGCAGGAATGTGCTTGTGTTTGGGTGTATGTCATAACACAGGCCACTGTAGGTTTAAATGACATTTCGAACAGAGTGCACGAAATCTAGCTGTGACTGTGAGTATACAATGGATTGTGATTTGCTTGCTACGCTTTTATCGAGACACCTACATACAACGCATGGTGATCGGGTGTATTTTCCCAAAACGTTGGCTCAGCGTTTTAACTCGCCGATCAACAACAATGCGATCATCCAGTTTGATGCTACTCAGCAATGCACGAGCTATGTCTTCCTTTGCACCCTCAGTAGCCGTAGGGCTGGTAAATCCGACACCTGTCCTCGCTGGCCGGAGGGCGAGTCACTGGGCCTGTTCCAGTGGCGCCTCTAACCTCCTCCAAGTTGCT
>JAXIVJ010015278.1:0-25000 GCA_036785665.1 Chirona hameri | reverse complement strand
CAAAATTCCTTGAACCAAAAGATAATTGATTCACCATCAGATCTTTTGATTCATGAATCGTGATTGAATAAAAACCCGCATCAAATCAAGGCTGATTGAATCAAAAGATTTAACGATTCTTAACGATTCAAGTACACTGGCAAATTGTGCAAATATATGCAGTCACATTCATTTATACTGAAATAGTATTGCTGTAACAATGTTTTAGTGATCATATATATGTATTTCCATTTTTATTTGGCATACATTCACCACACATATTTAAATGTTGAATCAAACGTGAATCGATGAAAATATTTGTTTTGATTCTTTGAATCCGAAAGAATAAATTTTCAAAATTGTATCCGTGAATCGAATGGTGATTGAATCATTCATATTCCAAAATGAATCATGATTGAATCGTTCCAAAAAAAGTTGAATCAATAACCAGTCTGTTAATCCAGTCAGAAACCGGAAAAACTGCAAATTTCGCGCCGCTTTACGGCATGATACAAGTTTCGCAATTGCTTATACAAATTTTGAAAATGGGAAGAATAATTTAATTAAGTGTCTGGCAGAGGCTCTCCTTGGCGGCAATTTCTGGCCCCAGGGCCCACTCCCTTCATAAAATATTAACTTTCAAGCGGGCTACATGTTTAGCTAGCTAGTCTGCCGAGTTCCAAAAAAAGGCGACGCGAGATGATGTGCAACCAGGAAAAGGGGTTACCTGAGGCTCGGCTCCAATCACGGTCTGGTTCCAATATACATTTTTCCACGACATAAAATAAAAATTTCACGACGCTTCGCGGCGTCACATCGGTGGACATCGCCATAACGACGCCATCGTCATCGTCTTCGGTTCGTCGTAACGCTGCATTTAATGAAAAACATTTTGTTCCTTCTTATCCTCTACAAGGCCCACCGCCTATATTTCTGGGTTTTATCAGGCAAACCCGTTCAAATTTCGCGCTGCTTGGCGGCGCTAAATAACAAGTACCTACTATAATATGAAATTACACATGAAAAATTCTGCAAAGGCTTAAATACACGCAGAAAAAAAATGGGGGTACATTTTTTCGTCATTTCAGCCGACCCCCCAATAAAACATTATCGGCGACGCCCCTGTAGGTTGGTGTGAGATAAACGTTATTATTACTTATGTGTGTATATGCTACGAATATCGCGTTCCCCCCCCCCCCCCCAAGAAAAAAAAATGAATTTCTTAAGCTAGAATACCAAAATAAGGTGGCCGGCCCAAATCCGCAAGGGGGAAAAAATGAGGGTACTTTTTATTTAATTATCTGCATTTTCTGTGACACATTATGGTTTCAAATTTATCGTGTTTCAATTTAAAAGTTAAATAACAACTTTTGTATATTTCACGAATTAAATTATGTGAAATAAATAAATATGTACTAACATATGGTGACGAACAGTATGATCCATCACTATCTCTGGTTTGAATGTTATTTGTAAACAAGTCATAGGTCCAGAAATGATGTAAGTGCTCCAAGAAGCGTGACAATGTCTCTGATTGGCCAATGAAACAAATCGCATACACTAAATAAGTCGCTGTCCTTGGCCAAGCTAATCCGCGGAATGCATCACGTTTTTTTTTTAACGTTTATTGATTTATTATGGATAAACGGTTTAGATAAATGTGTCATGTGTGCATTGTAGTATATTGAATAACTGTTTGTTGAAAATTGATGGGAAAAACATGTAATGTATTTTTTTTAATAAGTCGTGAACACTAAATAGTTCGCCATCCGGGGTTAAGCTAAACTGCCGATTTAAATGCACTTTTCTCAAATGACAGTTGATTGTTCATAGAAGTTTGGTACATATTCGCACAAGATAGGGTGCAGGAAAACATATTATATGCCTACATGGTAAATAACAATGTGTAGGCAGGCTAATTTTCGCTCGGACAGTGAATTCGTTACCAAGTACTTGTGAGTACCGACAGTTATAAGCGTGGAACGCTTATCAACTTTAACTTGAAACAGGCACATAGCCAGGATTTCGTCCAGGGGGGGGGGGCGGCGCCTCGAAAGGGTCCCTTCCCGAGCGTTGAAAGGGCCCCCTTCCCAAGCGTTAAAAGGGCCAAACAAAACGGATGAAAAGAAGCGTTACAAGGATGGCGAATGCAGTATGACAAGTATGACATGGGCCATACCAACTTTGAAACCAGCGACATCAATTTGGAATCAGCTATACCAGTAAAACGGCTTTTTGGGGGCGATGACCGAGCAGGCGCGTACTGGTAGAGCTAAAACAGGTTTGAAATATGAAACGGTACGGGAGCACACGTGGTAGTAACACAGTCCTTTTAGTCCTTTAGTCCTCCATAAAAATTGTCTGAGGCCTGTTCGGCATCTAATAATATTATTGGATTAAGTGACGTCACACCTTCGGCGACGGCATGGCACTTTTGAAGACGTCATAGATAGGCCGAATATTCATGGACAATTGCATTTGCAATGCGTCCCTTTGAATTGTTTATGATAGTTGATGTATATATTGTAATCGGGATGGAAGGTAAGCGAAGAGGGATTCCTCATTTGTTTAAGTTTGATTTAATCAACAATGCTTTCATGGAAGACCAAGCAAGTAGCGATGAGGACGTTGTCATGAATCACGTCAACGAAGACCGTGATCATCAGCCGATGAGGTGGGTTGCTTCATCTTCATCTTCTCAAAATCCACCAGTTTCCGCGATATGTGCCCGCTTATTTTGTCGCCGGCGCCGATATCGTCGAAATTGTATTCCAAAATCGGCCACATCCAGAAATGTTTGGCTTAAACAATCTGAGGAGCATGACGGGAGATGACGTCATAGTTTCTGACGTCATTCGCCAGTTAGCCTCCGCCCAGGCTCAGTGCGCCTTACTGCGCATGCGCAGTCGAATAATCTTAGATGCCGAACAGGCCTCAGGCCTCCACGCATGACAACATACAAATTCAGTTTTATTAAATTGTACATGCTCTCATTTCTCGAATCCGCCTAAAGGGAGTACGTCCTGAGCGCTGCATGCTTCAGCGTATACAAAAAACGAATGCTTAGATAAATCAAACCATTTTTGATCAAGAATTATTTTTGTTCATTTCGACTCTGCGGGTGCCACGCGCTGTGGTACCACCCCTATCAGAACGCACTATAACAAAATCAAAATGGATTTGATAGACCTATCCAATGGTGAAAACCCGATCTCAATCGGAGCAGTGGTTGCAAAGTTATTAGCTTCCGAAAAGCGTCTGTATGGCCGGGTCGGGCCGGGTCGGGCCGGGGCAAATGTAAATTTGCCTAGTAAGTTGGCAAGAAACCTCACGGGCGCTTCGCGCCCGCTCGGTAATCATCTTCGAATATTGTTTAGGCTCAACGCCTGAAACAACACCTGAAACACCTGAAACTTTTCCTCCAGATGACAGGAGGGGGGGGGGTCATGATCCCCTAGGCCCCCCTTTACTACGCCCTTGGTGTGGATTGGAGCTCCAATCGCAATTTCAAAACTCCAATGCTAGCTTATAAACTTCGACATCAATACAAACTGAAAATTGTCAGACATTTTCAGACCAAGCTGCGTGCTTCCTCAGATCGACTAAAGACTCCTCAGTCTAGCTGAGGGCTCTGTCAGAATGACTGAGAGTTCTTTTACATAATAGCCCCACCTGGCTTCCAGAGAGCCCACTCTGGCCAGCCCAGAGGACCTAATCTGGCTTCCAGGGGTCACTCTGGCGATGGCCTCCGGAGGGCCCACACTGACCTCCTGAGGGCCTAATCTGGCTTTCAGAGGGCTCACTCCGGCCTCCAGAGGGCCCACTCTGGTCTCCAGGGAGTCCGATCTGACATTCAGAGGGTCATTCTGGCTGGCCTCCAGGGGCCAACACTAGCCTGGAGAGGCCTACTCTGGCCTCCATAGGTCCCATTCGGCAGTCAGAGGACCCACTGTGCTCCTTGCCGGCCTCCAGGGGCCATTCTGGCCTCCAGAGGGCCCACACTGGCCTCAACAGGACCCACTCAGGCATTCAGAGGGCCCACTCTGCTCCTTGTCGGCCTCCAGAGGGCACATACTCGCCTACAAAGGGCCTACTTTGGCATTCAGGGGCTTACGCTGGCCTCCAGAGGGCCTAATTTGGGCTCCAGAGGGCTCACTCTGACCTTCAGAGGGCCCACTCTGACCTCCAGAGAGCCTACTCTGGCCTCTGTAGGGCCCACTCTGGCCTACAGAGGGCCCAATCTGGCCAACAGAGGACCCTCTCTGGCCAACAGAGTACCAATTCTGGCATTCAGAGGACCTACTCTGGCTTCCAGAGGGCCCACTCTGGCTTCCAGAGGACCCACTCTGGTTTCCAGAGGGCCTTTGCTGGCTTCCAGAGATCCAGAGGGCCTTTTCTGGCTTCCGCTATGACATCCATAGGACCCGCTCAGGCATTCAAAGGGCCCACTCTGATCCTTGCCAGCCTCCAGAGGGCCCATTCTGGCCTCCGAGGGCCCACTCTGGCATTCAGAATGCCCACTCTACCTCTGGCCCGCCTCCAACGGGCCAATTCTCGCCAATTCTCGCCCAATATGGCACACAAAGGAACCATTCTGGCCTTCACTCAGAGGACCCACTATGGTCTCCGGAGGGCCTACGCCGGTCTCTTGAGGGCCCACTCTGACCTCCAGAGGGCCCAATCTGGCCTCTGAAGGGCCCACTCGGGCCTGCAGAGGACTCAATCTGGTCTGCAGAGAGCCCGAAGACGAAAAGTGTGGCTTGATCTGAGCGGCTCTCAGGCTATTTTAGATAAAAAGCATGCAAAACTCATGGTCCTACGCGGGGCCCTGGTGAGGTTCACGGAGGACCGCTGACCCCCAAGTCCTCCCGTGGCTACGCTCCTGCCTAGCTGTTGCACCATTTTGTGAGACGATTCATTTCAGAATCAAAACAATTTCCTTATGTATGTATGTATATGTATGTATTGACAGTAAAAACACTCTCCCATGCATACAACGGCTATTCTGAGTGTCGCGTCATGGTTAAAAGGTAGAGACATGTTAAAAACGACACTTAGCAACATGCATACAAAAACTAAAATACACTCCATGATCATACACACATTCACACAGCGATCGACATAAACATACACGACACCCATCATACACCATGTAAAAGATCATCGAGCTGAAGTTTAAAAGATGGTAAAGAGGCCTCACGCAGGTCCGGCGGCAACGCGTTGTAGCGCTGCGCTACACTGTATACAAATCGTCTCTTGCCGGCTTCGGTTCTCACGCGCGGGAGGGCCAAATCAGCGTCCTGGCGTATGCTTCTCGATCGAAACTCAGAGTTTGTCGAAAGCCGGGAAGCGAAAGCCTGTGGTTCCCCGGTGGTGCGAATTTTGTGAAGAAGATTGAGGGATTGAAGTTCGTACAGCTGCCGGGCGGTGAGCCAGCCCAGTTCATCTCGCACGTCCGATATGTGATCAAATTTACGCCGGCCAGAGACAGCGCGCAAGCCAAAATTGAGGATCTTTTGGAGGCGCTGCATGTTTTTCTCTGAGCCGTTGCCGAACACCGTCAAACAGTATCGGACGTGCGAGATGACAAGGGCGTCGACTATGATAGGAAGAAGTGACGAAGGGATCTGATGACGCACGTGGGTCAGGCCGATGAGGATACCGTTACATTTTTTGACGAGGGCAGATACGTGTGAGTCCCACGAGAGGTTCTTGTCGAACAGTACGCCAAGGTTCCTCACCGTGGGGCTCTCACGCACTATGTCCTCGCGGAACCGAATAGTGGTCGGGGCCATGCCGCGACAATTTTGACGGGAACCACAGACCATGAGTTCTGTTTTCCCGGTATTTACTTTCAAACCATGGGAATGGAACCAGGCATCGAGAGATGATAAAGCCTGTTCCATGGTAGCAATGAGCTGAGGGAGGGATCCTTTTTTGCCTGAGACCAGAATTTGGGTATCGTCAGCGTACTGCACCACGTGCGCCTGTGGTGCAAACAGGGAAAGATCGTTGGCGAAAATCTGGAATAGGAGCGGGCCAAGTGAGGATCCTTGGAAGACACCGATAGGATTGGGTAGGGATCGGGAAAGGTGACGGTTTCCACGCCCGTCAGCTGTACAAACAGATTGAGTGTGGCCAGTGAGGTAAGAGGAAAACCAGGTAGGATCGATAGAATAGGTTTGCAGTTTGGAAAGGAGCTTTGCGTGGTCGATCACGTCAAAGCATTTTGACAGATCAATGAGACAGAGGAGGGTGATGTCCTGGCGGTCGGTGGCGGAAAGGATATTATCGGATACGGTAAGAAGCGCGGTTTCGGTGGAGTGATTTGAGCGAAAACCGTGCTGGGATGAGGAAAAAAGATGATTGTTAGACATATAAGTGTACAGTTGCCGCTGCACAACTTTCTCTACTAGCTTTGGGAAGGCGGGGACGATGGAGATGGGACGGAAGTTTGAAGTTTCGGAGAGGCTCCCGGATTTGTGAATAGGATGTACGATAGTGTTTCCAGGACGCGGGAAATTCACAGGTTGTGAGACAGGTGTTGATGATATGAAGGAAGACATGGCCGATGACGTCAAAACAAAGTTTCAAAACCCGGATGCAGATGCCGTCAGAACCTTAGGTGAAGAGAGATGTCATAGGCGCACGAACAGGGGGCGGGTGGCCATGCGGCCATCCCCCCCCCCCCCCCCCCATACGTGTTGGCCACCAATTTTGATTATCTAGTTTTCCTTTGCTTAGTAAGAAAATTTTAGGTGGCAAACAGTTCGCCAAGGCGAGAGGAGCTCAAATATGCAAAGAAATATTACATACATGGTGTGCCAAACGCGGAACCATCCGGGCCTGCTGCCATTGGGTTTTTGGTATAAAACTGCACATTTCGAAGTCTAGCAGAACAACAACTGTAAGTAGTAGCAAATATGTTCTCTGGATCCTGTTAGATTATACAATGTTCTAGCATTCTACACTATTGCCAAAGACCTGACACCACCGCCGACGCAGCTTGATACATTTTAAGATAAAATTATTGGTTTATTTCCAATGTTAAATCTCGGGAAATCGCCTGATTTAGGGTGAACGGCGGCGCAACACCAAACATATCTTAAAAGTAAGAATGATATCAAAAATGTTATTTACCTCCTGAGAAGACACTTCTATTACCATACCAATTAAATTTGAGCCCTCCACCTTCGATACCGCGGTCGCTTTGCCAGGCTGATTGCATGCAATGCTTCGCTCAAGGTTACTACCAGTAAGGCGCCGTAGTTGGCGATGAACGAGCGAGCGCGAACGAAATGTATGGTGAATTTCAACTCGATCGGGCAAGTAGTTTCTGAGACACACAAAAAAGTGCGCACGTGCGCACGTGCAGAGGCACCCCACCCCCGACTTGTGGAAAAGAGGCGGCTGAGAGGTCCCTAGCCACACACCAAATTTGAACACAATCGGTTCAGCTGTTCCTGAGATATAGAATAGGGGTGTGCACGTGCGCACGTGCAGAGGCACTTATACCCCTGACTTGTGGGAAAGTGGCGGCTGAGAGGTCCCTAACCACACACCAAATTTGAACACAATCTGCCCAGCCGTTGCGGAGTTTTTACGAGAAAACTCTTTCCAACACCCATCCCGCGGCACGCGCCACGCGCAGTGGTAGTCACCCGCATGAGTCGGCAGCGGTCTCAAACAGGTTAGGTTGGATGGGGATACTCAGCAAAGAAACCCGCTTGTCAATCAGACGTGTGGTTGCAGAGATATTAGCTTCTCAAAAGCGTCGCCACGGGCCAGGTCGGGCCGGGCCGCTCATATTCAGATTTTTCCCATATACCACAGGACGAGCGAGCGCTTCGCGCTCGCTCGTAATAACGATTCGCGTACAACTGAACGTAGATGTTAGCTGGTTCTTATATTAGCGTAAACAATGGTGTTGTCGACTAAGGACGAATAACACTCTCGAACACGATGAGTAAGGAACATCTCATCAAATTTAACATCATTTACATAAATTGAAAACCAAATAGTTAATATTTAGTTGGTTTTATTTTCGTGAAACGCTGCGACGGTGCTGCCACCTATTGGCAACTGATTGAACTAAGCCTCGAATGCTAGTGCCGGGTATGGTACACCATGAGGGGGGTTTGGTTTCTCTCAAGACAAGATCAAAGCCTCACTGCCGCCACACACACTTTTCGTGACGTTCCTACGTCCATGAGAGATGTAGTCGGTTATAGTTGGTACACTCTTTGGTTCCTCATTGATTTATCATTTTACTCGGTACAGATCCGACCCAAATCAGTATCTCTTGGAATGGAAAACGAGGCACCCAAACCTAAAGTGGTTGTTAATAACATCTATCGCAGTTCATCTCACAAACTACGTTTAGACGTGAATAATCGTTGTGTCAGAACGGCAATTAAGCTGGTTTGGAGACCAAATCTCAAAAAGTTACACAATTATAAATGCCCATCGGATTTCGCTTATGCCTGCATGCATGTGTGATTTAAAACAAAACTGGATTTGTAAAAATTGCTTAATGTTCGTTTACATTAGGAAATGCACTATGTTTGGGTCGACTTCAGGCGATTTCGGGGGCTTTGCCCTTCCGGTCTGCTTGGATACGCCAGTGGCAAGAAAACATTCGGGGGGGGGTGAGTGCACCTTGGGGGGAGGGTACTCAACATGGGGGCACCCCAAAAGTATATAAATCGACACCTCATGGGTGGGGAATTTATGTGGGAAAAGGTACACAGTGAATCGCGTTGATGACTCTGTCGGAAACACGAGACACGAAAACGGGACGGAAACGGGACGGAAACGGGACGGAAACGGGACGGAAACGGGACGGAAACGGGACGGAAACGGGACGGAAACGGGACGCAAACGGGACGCAAACGGGACGCAAACGGGACGCAAACGGGACGCAAACGGGACGCAAACGGGACGCAAACGGGACGCAAACGGGACGCAAACGGGACGCAAACACAGGGCAGGAGAACGCGACGGGGACGGCAAGAAAACACAGGGCAGGGGAACAAGACGAAACCACAAGGCAGAAGAACGGGATGGGAACGGGACGAAAACACAGTACAGGATAACGGGACGGAAACGTATAATAGGAGAACTGGACGGGAAACGGACGGAAACACTGGGCAAGCAGTTTCAAATAACGGAGCTTTTTCGCTAATTGAATCGCATCTGACGTGAACATAAGTGGTATGGTATGGCACAGAAAACTAGAAAGGGTTACTTCAGTCATGCAATATCAGTTGCGACTTTCTGTAAATCCATAAGAAACTGACCCTCCTGTTCTCAGTTTCTGCCTCCCAATGGTCAATGGTCGTGGTCCCAATGGAACTAAAAGCACTCTGGGGCAGTTACAGGGAGTGTGCTTACTGTTTTGGAATGTCAACAATATTTTTGCATACGGTAAGTAGCTATTGGTTTGATTGTTGGATACGATGGCATTCACATCTGGAGCCCCTTTAGTTGAATTTTCACTTATATTGTTTTTTGCTTATTATTGTTTTCCGATATCTATAAAACGATCGCCACTATAGTGATGTTATGTAAAACGGCGCACATAAGACAATGAAATTACGGTCACATCATGCAAGATAGAGGGACAAGTTTTGCACAGCATATTCTTGCCACTGTGAGCTTTATTATGTGCGAGTTTCGTAGCTCTAAATTGATATCTTCGTCGAAAAATGGCCATCAAGCGTTGCGATCAGGGGAACAGACGGTACTGTTCGGCTGCTGCTATCAACGCACACGAGCTGTTTTGTCGAATTGCTATTGGCCGGCGCTAACGATATGCTAGCAGTGCAATCGATAGTTGCAGTGTTTTTAGTAGCGGAAGCACTCTGGAGTCTACCCGATAGCTTTTTGCTTCCAGCAAGTTCCTAGAGTCTTTGGAATATCTCAGCAACTAGGGTGAATCTGGAGAAATGAAGTCATGGTTCAATTCAGAAAATAGTGTTCTATAGACCAGTGTCACTAACCCCAAATAAGCGATGTGAGTAGGCACACTCCCTTTAAAGGAATCGGCGAATGCCAGGAAATTGGGTACGTTCGACCAGTGTTCGCCACGGGCCCACCAACCCCCAGCCCAGCCCGGCCCGGCCCGGCCCGGGCCCATGAACACCAACCCCCAGCCCGGACCAGGCCCGGTCAAATTAATCATATTGAGGCCCAGGCCCGGTCCGGCCCGTTCAGATTAAGAATATCATTATTTTCACAAAATTTGCAATAATTATCTTAGCATATTTACTTGTATACTATAAATGTGAAACAATAAACCAGCTATGCTAACAAAAAACCACAGCCACAGCAACAGTGTGTTGCTGTGTAAGTGAACAGCTGGTTAAAATATTTGTTTAGCTCTGACCTGACCTTGCGCGCATTACTTCAACATTATCAGCCCGAGCCCAGGCCCGTCCAGACCCCGGTGATTTCCTTAAAGTTGAGGCCCAGCCCCGGCCCATGGTCCATAGGGCCAGCCCCGACCGTGGCAAACTCTGCGTTCGACCATGCAAAATATTTCATCACTTAATTTTCCACGCGTTGCAATCTCAGAAAATGTCCCGGCTGAACGCTCCGCTACAAATAACACTCTCCGGCGGATACTTTCGGCGTGTGCGTTCGGCTGCTCGTTCGGCTGCTCGTTCGGCTGCTCGTTCGGCTGCTCGTTCGGCTGCTCGTTCGGCTGCTCGTTCGGCTGCTCGTTGTACAGTAAGCGGGTAGCGGTGCAACACGGCAGAAAAAAATCCGAACACGTTCTGAATATTTTGCGGATTTCTGCATCCGGAGAACATTATCGGGTAAAATGAGACACCGAGTACCTATGCTGTGCGACGTGCCAGTGACACGCCATGATACCGATAAATATCCAATGCCGGATAATTTCCCGTGATTATCTCGCAGCCGAACGCAGACATGGTCTTCAGGCGCGAAGAAGTCAACAAATATCAACAAACCGCTAGGAGTAGGTAGTTCCCTACTCAGTGGTGCACGCAGGGGGAGGGGGGTCAAAAGGGTCAGCTCCCCCCCCCCCTGAAATTTATGAGGGGGACGCATAAAAAAAATCCGTATTCTGGCCCATACCTGGCAGGGGCCCGGTGCTGGCAAAGGTATGGGGCCCAGTCACAACAGGGCCCTCTCCTTGCAAATTATTTGATACGGGCCCGTTCCTGATAGGGGCCCGTTCCTGGTAGGGCTAGGGCCCGATCGAGGCAATGGCCCGGTGTTGGCCGAGGCGTGATATGGGGCCCGGTCAGGACGAGGGCCCGGTGCTAGCAAAGGCGTGATATGGGGCTCGGTCAGGACGAGAGCCCGGTCCCAACAGGGTCTGGTCCTTGCAGATTCTTGATACGGGCTCGTTCCTGGTAGGGGCCCGATCTTGGTCAGGCCCGATCTAGGCAGGGGCCCAGTGCTAGCAAAGGCCTGATATTAACCCCATTGCTCGATCTTAATTAGGTCAAAAGTTATTGACCAAAAACTAATTTGACCCCACGGTGACCTTGCAGAGGTCACTGACCATAAACTTCACTTCGGTGCTCTGGCATGGCCCAAAACTAGTGGCTAGAGAAAACATGAACTAAATCTAGCCCTTTACAACTGAGAAATATGCGTTTTTTTCCCCCATAGGGTTACATTGAAAAGGTCACGATTATAACTTGACCTTAGGTCACCGATATAGAAAATCTGAAATAAACTGATTGTAGTCCCTAATGACCTCATGACGTGCCATGAGTTTCATGTCGCTCGATTAACCACTGTGCCGGTGGTGCTACCTAGAAGTTGTTTGGTGGTCATGTCATTTGACCTGACCTGGTGACCTGACCTGACCTGGCCGGGACCCAAATTTTTGCCACAACGTGGCCTAGCTATTAATTTCAAGTTGCTGAAAGTTTCAAGTTGATATCTCTATGCGTGTTGATTATGGCGGTAAAACCAAAGGGGGCGATAAAACGTCTCCCTCCCCGCCCGCCCGCCCGCCCGCCCAGCGCATCCAAGGTTAATTCCTATCCCGTTCGCGAACGTAGCCTATAGCGTAGTTTATACAGGACTTTGACGTCCAAAGGCTGGGACTTTTAAACCCGTAGAGGACATGAATCTGGGAGGTTATAAAGGAAAAGAGCGCCATAATTTGGGCCAATTTCTAAAATTTCCTCAATTTCCGAAGAAATAATTCCTTCATGCCTAGAGAATATAAAATCACGTGTAAACGCGGTTTCTATCTACACTACAATTTGCGCATAAGGCCCGCCCCACACGGGTGTGTTTTTCATGCGTTGCGTTGCGTTCTGTCACGTCTCGATGCGTCTCAACGCGTCTCGATGTCACGTCTCGATGCGTCTCAATGCGTTGCGATGCGCCAACGCGTCAAAACGCAAGCAAACGCACGTCGACACGCGGTAATTACGAGCGAGCGCGAAGCGCTCGCTCGTCCTTCCATGGCATATGGGAAAATTTGAATATGAGCGGCCCGAGCCGACCCGGCCCGGCCCGGCCCGACCCAACCCGACCCGACCCGACCCGACCCGACCCGACCCGACCCGACCCGACCCGACCTGACCTGACCTGACCCGACCCGACCCGACCCGACCCGACCCGACCCGACCCGACCCGACCCGACCCGACCCGACCCGACCCGACCCGACCCGACCCGACCCGACCCGACCTGACCTGACCTGACCTGACCTGACCTGACCTGACCTGACCTGACCTGACCTGACCTGACCTGACCTGACCTGACCTGACCTGACCTGACCTGACCTGACCTGACCTGACCCGGTCCCGCCCGGCCCGGCACGTAGCGACGCTTTTGAGAAGCTAATATCTCTGCAACCGCACGTCCGATTGACAAGCGGGTTTCTTTGCTGAGTAGCCCCATCCAACCTAACCTGTTTGAGACCAATGCCGACTCATGTGGGTGACTACCACTGCGCGTGCCGCGTGCCGCGTGAGGGGTGTTGAAAAGTGTTTTCTCGTAAAAACTCCGTAACGGCTGGGCCGATTGTGCTCAAATTTGGTGTGTGGTTAGGGACCTCTCAGCCGCCATTTTCCCACATGTCAGGGGTGGGATGCCTCTGCACGTGCGCACGTTCACACCCCTATTCTATATCTCAGGAACGGCTGAGCCGATGGTGTTCAAATTTGGTGTGTAGTTAGGGACCCCTCCGCCGCCGCCTTCACACAAGTCATGGGTGGGGTGCCTCTGCACGTGCGCACGTGCACACCCCTATTCTATATATCAGGAACAGCTGAGCCGATTGTGTTTAAATTTGGTGTGTGGTTAGGGACCTCTCAGTCGCCGCCTATCCACAAGTCAGGCGTGGGGTGACTGCACGTGCGCACATGCACACCCCTATTATATATCTCAAGAGCGGCTGAGCCGATTAGGCTCTAATTTGGTGTGTGGTTAGGGACCTCTCAGCCGACACTTTCCCATAAGTCAGGGGTGTGGTGCCTCTGCACGTGCGCATGTGCTCACAGCTCACCTTTTTTCGTATCTCATAAACTACTTGCCCCATCGAGTTGAAATTCACCATACATTTCGTTCGCGCTCGCTCGTTCATCGCCGACTTACTGGCACGGTAGATAAAATACTAGGTAGCGCAAATCATTTCCTTTAACATGGGCCCTATGGGTTCACGTTTCGCCAACCGATTTTTAATATTTGTATTAAATGATTACTGTACAGATTTTCATCAAACTTCGTGACAAACTTTATTTTAAGCTTTCATATACAAAAACATTTACCCATTTGATTCAGTACTTACTTCTTGAAATTAAGGTATACACCAGTCACCTGTGGGCAACTGAGAAGCATCATAGAATCCTGACAAAATACACATCTTCGTAGATAGATTCATGGATATTGCTGAACTAAAAAATTCCTAGTGATTCCAAAAATGTCATACTTTTCCCAGAATGTGGACTTTAAAATATACCAATCTGCATTCCAAGTGATGACTTCTCCAGACGTAATCGCCATTGTACAAACAAATCACGCTGATGCAATACCTAAGCCTAGGTAGATAGATATAAGGCCAGTTTTGAAAATCTCATTTAAATATCTTTATAACTAGACCATATACATGGCTGAAAGTGGATTAAAAAAAATTATTATTTGCCTTCCAAGCATACTAATAACAGGAAGAAAATCACGTGGAAAAATAATCATAACTGTCCCAGTAGAAATACTAGGCTTATGTAGAAAGGTTCAGGAATGCTTCATGTATTTGTGTGCTTCTCTCATTGTATGTATTCCCCGTGCGTGCATTTTGAACAAACTCCAGAAAGCCTGCGCGCAGCTTCCCGACAGCTAGGCAGCAACTGGTTGACACCAGGTCCTGGATCCGTTGGTTATGCCCTCCCAAGTCATGCACAAGACCGTCTCCACATTTGTTGCGATGCTGTATGTTGTAAAAATGGCAGGGTATTATTCCATCACCTAAAATGACTTAAAATCACCGAATTGCTTATCCATCACCGTTGTGACCAATTCATCACCGAAATGACTTAAACATCAGCTTTTTGCTGATATCACAGAAATTGCTGATATGACACCGAAATGACACAAGACATCACCGGATTGACTTGAACCATCACCGAAATTACTTCCAGCACTGATTATAATATGTACTACGCTGGGGCCGCAACGGACAGTGAACACTGGTCGTGGCAGAGTCTGGCGGGCGGCCTGGTGTGGCAATACACATTAGAATAACATAATTGAGCCTGACCTAACCTTCACAGCAATCACGGTCGCAGGGACCACGTTTAGAACGCTCCGCTCGCGTTCGCTCGCTGCGCTGCGGCTCCGCCACTGGCGGATCCAGGGGGGGGGGGCGACAGGGGTCCCCCATCCCACGCTCGACGGGGGCGGCAATATAAATTATCCCCCCCCCCCCATCCGCTGAAACTGGCGATGAAAAATGGGTACTGACTGCGAAAAAATAACTTCTTGCGAACAAAAAAAAAATCGTAATTTTTTGCCTCGATCATGTTCCCTCTATTTTGTAGTAGTTTGATAGCAGGAGGGAAGTGATACGTGCATATTTGAAAATGTCGAATACAAAATAGAGACCCATCATACTTAAATGGACTATCCCACCTTAACATTATATTTGAGTTGAGATAGACATTTGTATGGCTAGGCATTGAAATTAAGTATGGTAGCAATTAAAACAACCACAATGATCTAATCAAAAAGATATTCGAGCTTGATTTTGACATCTGTAAAAAAGGTCCATGTGTATTTGAATAGGGCCTCTAAACCGACAGCGTCGTCTCTCTTACCCAACTGGTAATGATAGTCGAATTGTTTTAAGGTCAGCCTTGGAATATTTTCGTCTTTCATTTCTCGATCCCCGGGGGTTCGCAATCTAGACACCGGGTGGTTCACTTTTTCTGCGCAATAGATGTCGACCAAAAATTGTGATATATATTTGGCAGCACAAAGGAATTCCCTGTTATTAAAAAGATCATATAACGTCACCAACCCAACTTTCCGCTTAAAACTAAAAGTTGAATATCTTCCAAGATAAAAAAATTTCGGAAAAAGTTCACGAACATGTTCAGCTGACCTTGCCTGACATGTAGACGTACAATTAAGTGTGATTCGACAATTTTCACAAAGATGGGACAGTCCCTTTAAGTAGCCATAAGTCAGCCAAAACCTTTATATTGCCTTGAAATTCGGTTTGGGTATTGTCTATAATTCGTTCTCATATATATATATATATTCCGGTTTTTGAATGTTTGGAAGTTTTGATTTTGTGGATTTTTCTCTCTCCAAATTTGTGTTTTCTCTCATAAAATCATATAAAATATCAAATAATATTAAAAAGCCGGAATATATATTGGAGAACCAAGTATGGACGATGCCCAAACCAAATGTCAAAGCAACATCTTGAGTGTTGACTGACTTATGGCTGCCTAAGTATGATGGGTCTGGACTTTGTATTCGACATTTCCAAATATGCGTGGCGCGTCTGGCGCTATTTTCGATCTGGAGCGATTCCTACAGCCAGCGTAAGTTTACAAAAAAAACGTCGCGTTTTGGCGCCAAAGCGGTTAGGGCGAAACAGCGTGCGGGGAACCCATTTCGACAGTATTTGAGGAAATGTGACTGGGACTTGGATATCGTAGTTTTGATTTTGTGTGCAAACATGCAGCCAAATAAAATGCACACTATTTGTGAGTGTATATATATATAGTTAATATTTTGTCATTGCCAAGGTCATTTTAAATTACTATAGCTCCGGATAGCTACCATGGCCTCAGGTCATATTCAGACTCAAGTAATTTCAGGTACCAATTTTAAATCTGACACCCATTTTTCACCATGCCTAGGTACCTATCCCGGTGCATTTTATGGGTGCTATGAGTAGAGGTTTCAATTTTGTTTTGCCTTTCCAACTATTCAAGATCACACTCAGCATGAACTCAGCTACATCAATGTTTGAAAGCGACAGAAGGGGTAAAATTGGGTTTGTCTGGTTTTTACCACTGTCGGATCCAGGGGGAGCAATAGGGGCAAATGCCTCCCACAGGAAAATGGCGGGCATCCAATGCAAGGATGTCTCCCGCCTCGCGTGTTCCTGCATTGGCTGTAAGAAGTAATAATTAGGAAAAAATATCCCCCCTCCCCCGGTCAATGACTTTCGCTATCAGGACCCGATACCCCCCCCCCCCCCCCCGCACAACGATTTTTCGCACTGACGACTCGACTCCCCCCCCCCCCCCCCTCCCCAGGTCAACAACTTTTCGCTGATGAAGCGTAGCGAAATTTTTAATTTTAGCCCCCCCCCCCCCTTCCCGAACCCTTGATCCGCCAGTGGGCTCCGCTCGCTCGCTGCGCTGCGGGGGGGGGGGGGTCTGTCGCCCCCGGACCCTCAGACCATCTCGTAGACAACTAGTTATACTATTTACTCAGCTGGAGCTAAACTCAACGGTCACTGGCCGAGGCAGAGTAGACATGGTCGTCGGTCTGGTGTGACAGGAATAATTGTAATAACATAATCGAATTGGTTACGAAAATAACGGTTACGGTAGAATTAATCGGTTACTCAAATACTGTATTCACAAAGGCATAGTTGTTATATCATATTACTGAATACGTTGATTTGGTAGCATCGGTGATGAAACCAGCTGTTTCGGTGTAGATTTAGTTATTTTGGTCCCAATTAGTTTCGGTGATATGTTCAGTTATTTCGGTGATCAGATTAGTAATTTCGGTGACGGGATTAATTTATTCCCAATAAAAATCAGCCACGTATCTCGCCAACTGATCACACATACCTGCTACGAAAATACCGTATCGGTTCACCACTACTGCGTGTTGTCATTGTCCTCATTTCGACAACTCTCGACAGTTGTACCGCACATCAGTAGCACACGCACCTAAAATTCGCACATCAGTAGCACACGCAGTCACCTTACTCGACATTGACAAGACAATTATCATGTCTCAGATCCCATGCTGTAGAGGGCCCGCTCAAAAACAAGTGACCGAAATCCGCGAAGTTTTCTATTAAAAAAAAACGGGGGCACACAAGGGGGCCTACTCTTAGGGCTCTGACCTTCCCGAAATTGAATCCTGCGTGCGCCACTGTCCCTACTATATATGAACCAATTACAAGATGACCATTGACCACATATCACTCTCCGTAAAAAAAAAAACATTCAGCATCAAAGGCGTGCGATATGTGGGTGGCAGTCCCACTCAGTGGCGGCGGCAGGTATTGTCGGATGGGGAGGCAAGAAACCCAGAGCGCCCCCTCGGGCAAAGCCCCCCCCCCCAACAAAGAATGACGCGAAATTATATCTCCTCGGATTTAGGCCACAATAGTATACCAGTAAAACGCCTTTTTGGCCGATGCCTGAGCTGGCGCGCCCTGGTAAGGCTAAACCAGGTTTGACATATGAAACGGTACAGGAGCACACGTGCGCATTGACTGTGTCCCAATAATGAGTAACACATTCAATAGTTTTACCTTGGTTATACCCTAGTATGCATAGTTCTAGGAACGTTCAGCTGAACGGAGATGTAAAAAGAAAAAGCCGCTTCCCTGGGACAAACTACATAAAAACAATAACATGCATTAAAGTGAAATATTCACCTTTTTATTTATTTATCTGCATTTGTATGACACGTGTATGGTTTAAAATTGATCGTGTTTCAATTTCAAAGTGAAATAACAACTTTTTTCTATATTTCACAAATTAAATTATGTGAAATAAATAAATATGTTCTAACATATGGTGACGAAAAGTATGATCCATCAGTCATCACTATCTCTGGTTTGAATGTTATTTGTAAACAAGTTAGGTCCAGAAATGAAGTAAGTGCTTAGTGCTCCAAGAAGCGTGACAACGTCCCTGATTGGTCAATGAAACAAATCGCATACACTAAATATGTCGCCGTCCTTAGCCAAGGACGGCGACGGATGTCCTCTGCGGAATGCATCACAGTTTTCTGAAACTTATTGATTTATTATGGATAAACGGTTTACATAAATGTTTCATGTGTGCATTGTAGTATATTAAATGACTGTTTGTTGAAAAGTGATGGGAAAAACATATAATTTATTTTCAAAAAAATAAGTCGTGAACACTTAATAAATAGTTCGCCGTCCGGGGTCAAGCTAAACTGCAGATTTCAATGCACTTTTTTTGCAAATGCTTGTTGATTGTTCATAGAAGTTTGGTTCATATTCGCAAAAGGTAGAATACATGAAACATATTATATGCCTTCATGGTAAATAACAATGCGTAGGCAGGCTAATCTTCGCTCGGACAGTGAAGTCGTTACCAAGTACTTGTGAGTACCTACCGACCGTTATAAGTGTGGAACGCTTATCAATTTTAACTTGAAACAGGCACGTAGCCAGGAGTTCGTCCAGTGAGGGGGGGGGGGGTCGGCACCTCGAAAGGGTCCCCTTCCCGAGCGTTGAAAGGGCCCCTTCCCAAGCGTTGAAAGGGCCAAACAAAACGAATGAAAGGGCACGTTACAAGGATGGAGAATGCAGTATGACAGGTATGGCAACCAACTTTGGAACCAGCGACACCAATTTGAATCAGCTATACCATCTTCGAATATTTGTTTCGGCTCAAGACCTGGAACTCTGAAATAAATTGCGCCGCGAGCCTTATATTTAGCCTTATTAAAATGTTGAGCCTTATGCCCTGGATATGCATTCTCACCAATGCGACGTATTGCGCATGGTGCGGACCTCTAAAAATGTTATTGGCGTGAATATTTTTTTGGGGGGGGAGCGCAAAAAGACATGTTGCCCCCTCCACCCTCCTTCAATGGGGGGGGGGGGCAACCTGCCCCCCCCCCCCCCCCCACTTCCGCCGCCACTGGTCCCACTGCATAAGCACATCAATCACATACTTAAAGGGAATAGGTCACCTTGAAAGTTGTCTTGAAGTTCAACCATACGGTGCATCTTGAGCTCAAAACTACAAATATGACTTTGGTTTGGACAACTGATGGATAGATGTGGAGAAAGAAGTAAGTTTCTCTTTCTATTTCACGAGAAATCGTACGATAGCAGCTGGCGTTACGGCTCCCCCGTTCCACCTGACGCCAAGTACAGTCTCTGACAAGGGGCCGCCGCGCCGCCCGGGCGGCTGAGCGGATATTAACGAGGCGTCGTGACCAGAGACTACGTGCTAGAGAGTGTACCTGCCTCCGGCGACGAGCCGGCGTCGTCGAGCGGCGAGCGAAATGTCCTGATCGTGGCCCGGAACAGCAGATATGAAACCGGACCCACTAGTCCTGTGTCGAAATTACTTAACGTAGGGAGGTAATTCTTTCACCACAATCCATTTTTAGATCTGCTCTACAAATCTGCTATCTCAGTCCAAAACTCCATGTTAAAGGTGAACTATTCCCTTTAAAGGAAATAGTTCACCTTCGGAAAAAATTTCAGAACACGATTTTATTATGTTTTTTTAATAGTTTCTTTTTTTCTTTTCAAAAATGGTCCTACATCGCGCCAATTCAGGACAGAAGGTCGTAAATTATTAATGTTATGGTGTGCGTTATTGGTCTGCGCATGCTCAATGCAGTGCTGGCACTCTCAGACGGTACGGTATATCATATATGCGCCGCATTCCTTCGCCAAAAAGTCAAATATCTTCGGCTGGAGTCTTGTCAGCCAAGAAAAGTTGCAGATAAGGATTTCTCAACACTGGCTACAAAACTGCTATTTCAGTTAAAAATCCCATGTTGAAGGTGAACTATTTCCTTTAACTCTCAACAATTTTCCACCAATATTAATACAGCGTTTTAAACATAACAATTCACAATGGAAACGTGAAATATGGATGATCTGGGAATTGGGATACATATCGATAAAAGCTAGAGTTCCGGATAATATTATAGATTCTGATCCCCAGGACCACCCTGGGTTCCTAAATGCCTGACAGGGTCACTGACGGGTCCAGGGGGGGGGGGGCATCAAGGGCAAATGCCCCCCCCCCCCCGCTTCCGCCGCCACTGGTCCCACTGCATAAGCACATCAATCACATACTTAACTCTCAACAATTTTCCACCGAAATTAATACAGCGTCTTAAACATAATACTTCACAATGGAAACGTGGAATATGGATGATCTGGGAATTGGGATACATATCGATAAAAGCTAGAGTTCCGGATAATATCATAGATTCTGATCCCCAGGACCACCCTGGGTTCTTAAATGCCTGACAGGGTCACTGACGGGTCCAGGGGGGGGGGGCATCAGGGGAAAATGCCCCCCATAGGAATCGGGGGGGGGGGGGGCATTCAATACAAGTATGCCCCCCCCCCGCGCGTTCCCTGCACTGCACGTGAAAAACAATGATCTTAGGAGAAAACTTCATGAAAACGGAAGTTTTTTCTCGAGTGATTGAATTTGAAGTTTGTAGGTCTTCTTTTCTTTCATTCATGGACAAAACAGCGCACCTGATACAATTCAACAGCCCCGGTGACACTTAACCCGCACCCTGCTGGGGAGGGGGGCAGAATCTGCCACCTCCCGGATTTTCTTAATAACTTGAAAACTATGATAGATGTCAATGTCAAACTTTCAGTAACTTATTCTGCATCATTGCTACGTCTTCTCACTAAATTTCAATTAAATTGCTGTAGTATTTTGGGAGATAATGACGTTTTAATGACGTCATGTCATGCCACTTTTGGTGGGGAAACGATACATGTTTGACAAATCGTAGAAAATAGAGTTTTGAAGTAAATTGAAAATAAAAAAACGTCCAAAGAAAGGAAATGGTATTCTCTTCAAAATGGCGATCTCGGATTTTGGATTTTTTTGACACCCCAAAATAAAACAACTGATTTTTTTTCGGAAAAATTCCCACAAAATCATTTTTTTGTGAATTTGAAAAGTGAATGTCTTAAGCTCGAATACCACAATAAGGTGACCGGCCAAAATTCGCGGAGGGAAAAAAATGGGGGTACCTTTTTGCCACAAAAAGATGTCCCCCCCCACGGAGATGCTGGATCCGCCAGTGCACAGGGTTGGCCTAACAAATTCCCATACCTATAGCATTTATACGCTTGAGCATATACCTAACCATCCACCAAAACGGAATGCGAACTTATGACTGCTGTTGAAATCGTTGCTTACCTGTTTGGACTCAGTCTTCCTCTGTTGAACGCGACGAACGCTGCTTGCATTCGATTACAGCTTCCACGCCTCCGTTTCTTCGGCGTTTCAGCTTTCACCTTACGTTCAATAGGGGATGTCGTGCCCATCTCCGTAACGTGTCCACCCTGTCCCATGACGTCACGGTCCTAGACGTCCCAGTCACGGTTTCCACCAATGGGGTGGCTGAATCGGGAGCATTCGAGACCGGCGCGGCCCCATGTTTGTGTACAGGGGCGAGGCTTGACCTTATATGGGCATCGACCTTCCACTTTTTGCATGCCTCAGTTTGACATCGCCTAGCGGCTCACCCATGCAATTTAGGAGAAAATGGCCGAAGAGCGAGCAGCAGAGGACATTTCAATATATCATTTAGTGCTCAATTCATCCCGCTGGCACCTAAGGTATTCAAATGGTAGGACACGAAAGTAGGCAAATTTAACACTATTTGAATAGGGAGCGTGTGACATCACGTTCCCGTGACGTCACGGCATTCGCTGCCAACCCCGGACGGGTCTACCTAGTATCTAGGGCCTTGACGTTCACCAACGGAAGCAAATGAATCAAAAATCCTTTGAATGGACGAAGCCAAATAAATAACTGCTCGCGCCAGGAAGCACGTGATCTCCCTCACTGTCGCTATTGTTGCCGGCCGGTTGCTATGCCGACGGTAGCCATAGACACATTCTCCCACCAGCTGACGCCGCACTGCCGACAACACCAGACAACAAAACACGCGCTACCCAACCATCACCCTGCCACCCAACAGCTGATTGCCCAAGGCTATATAACAAAGTGATTGCCTATGGTATGTCATCTAGTGGCAGAACTGGAAACGTCGTAGATTCTACGGCTAATGAAAAATATGAAGAGTTAGATTGCGCTCAGGGGCGGATCCAGGGGGTGGCCGCAGCGGTCGCCCCCCCCCCCCCCCGCCAGAAGGGCGCCACACGGGCTGTCTGTCGCCGGGGCCGCCAGGCGCCCGGCGATGGACAGCCCGTGAGCACGCAGCGTCCCTATGGACCGTTTGGACGCCCTGTTGAAAGTAACTTACCGAGTATCAGGTCATGACCTGGTCTTTTTGACCCGAGGCGCCCTTTCGGCCATAGACAGCGCCCTTTCGGCCATTGACGGCGCCCTTCCGGCCAGTGACTGCGCCCTTTCGGCCATTGACGGCGCCCTTTCGGCCAGTGACGGCGCCCTTTCGGTCAGTGACGGCGCCCTTTCTTTGGAAGGCGCCCCTAAATTGGCCTGCGGCCACCCCTCCTAAAATATCCTGAATCCGCCCTTGATTGCGCTGTATCTTGCCACTACGTAGGTGTGGAAGGCAAGCTTGCGAACATGTACGTGCAGCGTAAACGGATCATCTCCAGATCTGATCCCTAGGGGCTAGGACCTGATCCCGGATCCACGTCAGTCCCTCAGTCAGGTGCCGCTGGGTGAATTTTTGGAGGCTAGAAAGAACTGTAGCAGGGTGAATTTCGGCAGACCTCGAGATGATTTGGAGACGGGGCTGCTTTGGACAAGTCTGTGTGCGGGGCAGGGCGGAGTGGAGTTCCGCACAGTGGCGTATTTAAAAATCCGTCAGGGGGGGGGGGGGTTGGCAAGCCCTCAAGAGGGCGCCAAACCCCCACATGAGGGCGCCGTCAGCGAAAGATTTTGTTGAGCGGGGAGGTAAATGATAAGAATAGCAAAGTAACAAAGAACATTATACAATAAATCGATAACTTAAATTAACTGTTCTTTTCACTTGATGATATTCTCAAATATTTTTCACCGTGGAATTCGTAGAATTGACCATGGGATTTATGAGCAAATAAAACATAAATTTATAAATTAAAAGACACCAAAATCAAAATTATGGCAATGAAGAGGCATTCATGTTTTTTTTTAAAATTCATGAATAGGATAGAGCAAAACTGAGGAATGCTCGCGATAAAGGACAACACCTCAATTAAAGAAGTGAATGGCAACAGACAATTTTGCACTCGGTCCAGCCGAAATCCACCCACTCCGTTCCCGGCTTCACAAAATCAACCCTGCCCTTTTCCCCGGTCTGCCGAAGTCCCAGGCATGCGGAACCCCGCCCTGACCCCGCACACAGGCTTGTCCAAATCAGCCCTGTCTCCACCCATGAAGTCTGCCGAAATTCACCCTGCTCCTGTTCTCTTTAGCCTCCAAAAATTCACCCAGCGGCACCTGACCTGAGGGTGGCACCTCGTCTGAGGGCGGCATCTGGCCAGAGGGCAGCACCTGGTCTAAGGGCGGCACCTGGTCTGAGGACGTCACCTGGTATGGTCTGAGGGCGGCCGGCGACCCGGCGGCACCTAACCTGCAGGCGGCACCTCATTTGAGGACGGCACCTAGGCCACTCCAGGCCGCTCTCTTTAGCCGCCCCTGTAGAAGAAAGGGCGACTGTCGGCATTCCAGGCGCCCTACTACTACGGGCCAGAGGCGCCCTGTTGGGTCTGAGGGCGGCACCTGGTCGGATGGGGCTGGCCCTCGAACCCCTGGATGCCCCCCCCCCAACCCCTCCTCCCCCATCCACTCAAAGTTTTGTGGCAACACCACTGTCTCCAAAGGCACCCTCCGATATACCTCGAAGACGCCCTCCCGCATGCCCCGAAGGCACCCTCCGATACATTTCCGAGGGTGCCCTCCCACATACCTCCAAATTGGCGCCCTCCGATGCACTTCTGAAGGCGCCATCCCACATAGCTCCAAAGGCGACCTCCGATACACCTTTGAAAGCACCATCCCCCATACCTCCAAGGGCGCCCTCCGATACACATCTGAATGAGCCCTCCCAGATGCCTCCAAAGGCGCCCTCCGATACACCTCTGAAGGCGCCCTCCCACATACCTCCGAAGGCGCCCTCCAATACATATCCGAGGGCGCCCTCCCAAATAGCTCCAGAGGCTCCCTCTGAGACCAGAGGCGCCTGGCCTCACATTCAGCGAAGGGCGCCTTTGGATGTATGGAGGGAGGGCGCCCTCGGGCCTCGGATACACGTATCTGAGGGTGCTTTTGGACTGTGTGGGAGGGCGCGTGCAGAGGTGTATCGGTGGGCGCCTTTGGAGGTATGTGGGAGGGCGCCTTCAGAGGTGTATCGGAGGGCGCATTCAGAATGCATTGCAGGACGCCTCCGAAAGTGTATTCGAGGGCGCCTTTGAAAGTATGTGGGAGGTCGCCATCGGAGATGTATCGGAGGGCGTCTTTGGAGCCTGTAGGTTAGGATGCCCCCCCCCCCAAACAAATAAACACATTGGCCGTGCAAGCTGCCCGTTCAAAACAGGTTGCTCATTTACACAAAGAATATGCTGACCAAATTTGGTCCCCCTCCTTTGAGTTTTGG
>JAXIVJ010015277.1:30000-32090 GCA_036785665.1 Chirona hameri | reverse complement strand
GACAAGCTGGGCTGGTACGGGATTCGGCCGGACTGGTTTGCTGATTGGTTGAGGGGACGTAGCCAGGCTATCGGGTCGTGTCCAGTGAGTGTGACACACGGCGTGATCCAGGGCTCGATTCTAGGGCCCATCTTGTACCTCATATTCACGAATGACCTGGCTCAACATCTGTCACATGTGAAAGTCGTCATGTACGCTGATGATGTCCAGTTCCTTGACGCTGACACTCCACAAAACTTCCTGGCTATCAAAGAAAGAGTTGAAAGTGACCTCTCGGTAACTGTACAGTGGTTTACTCAGAACAGACTCAAAATTAACCCATCCAAAACTGAAATGATAATTTTGAAGTCTCAACGTCAAAAAACGAACACCAGTTTCTCAGTCCATTTCGGTAGTGATGAAATTTTTCCGTCACCAAGCGTCAAGGTCCTGGGAATCACAATCGACCCTCACCTTACGTGGGATTCGCATGTCACGTCTGTCGTTCGGCGCTGCAACATGATACTTGTCAGCCTAGCCAGGATGCGAAACAGACTACCGAAAGACACAAAACGTATACTTATCGAAGCGTTGGTTTTTCCACATATCCGCTATTGTATCAGTGTGTGGGGTAGCTGCTGCATCTCTCAGAAAAAGCGCATTCAGAAAGTGATCAACTTCGGCGCGCGTATCGTTTCTGGCCTTGACCGAAGAGCTCACATTACTCCTGTACTGAGCGAGCTGGAGTGGAAATGTGTCGATGATATGGTACGTGTCAGCGATGTAGCCATGGTCCGTAGCCTACTTACCTCGGACAATGCACCACAAATTCTACGGAAAAAGTTGCTGCTCAGCTCTGACGTGTCAGTCCGCAGCACGCGTGCAACCGAGCGAGGGCAGCTGCGTCTGCCTCGCGTGCGAACTGAGTTTGCCCGACGCGGGTTTTTGTGTCGCGCCAGCAAGCACTGGAACGATTCGTCGTGAGTGTAGCAGTGTCTAAATCGCGAGATGCCTCTATTTGCAAATTTTTTTATTAGAGCTTTTTTTATCTGATTTTAATCTACTCCGATGTATGTTTTTGTATATGTATACGACGTGGTCACCATAAAACCCATGCAATGGAGGGACCTAATAAACTGTATGTAAGGGAGACGGGGCGATAACTTGCCGGTTCAGCTGCGGGCTTGCCCTTCTTCAGGATCATAGTGGAGGCCGTGCGCCAGGCGGCTGGGGTTCGCCACTCTCTCCACGTCCTGTTCATGAGGTGGAGTACGGCTGTCTCCGCCTTAGGTCCTAGTTGTAGCATCTCATTGCAGATTTCGTCCTGACCAGGGGTGGTACCCAGGTTCAGCTTGTTGATCGCCTTCTTGAGCTCAATTCGGGAGAAGGGGCTGCAGAGGTTGGGTTTGTTGCTGTCGCACTGGCAGCTTTTTATTACTCTTTGGGCTTCCTGGACTATAGCCTAGGGATGGTCGCGCTGCTTGTCGTTCTTCAATGTCGACACCTTAGCATATTATCGAGTGAACAAGTCTGCCTTTTCCTGGTCTGATGTGGCCGGCTGGGTTGGTGTGAGGTGGCTTCTCTGTGGTCGAGAGATCGGTTCGTTGGGCTTGGGTTGCGGAAGTTTCCCGTCCAGCCTGTGGATCAGGCGCCACATGTCGGCGTCCGGTTTCATGGACTGGAGCTTGTCGATGAGGCGTTTCTTCTTTTCCTCGGCGATGACGGCGTCGGCCTCCTTCCCTGCCTCCTGGTATGCCCGGACGTCCTCGGCGCTGTGGTACGGGCGGGCTACAGCGTCGACCGCTCGGTCTCTGGCTCCAACCGCCCCCTCGCACCTCTCTGTCCAGAAGGGGTCGTGCTTTCCGGTGCCATTGTCGTACGTTATGTGCTTCTTAGCTGTGGAGGTGATGGCAGTGGTGACGTCCCTGTTCAGTTGTTCAATGCTGGAGTCCATGTTGATGTTGTCGATGCGCTCTTCAGTCTTCGAGGGTGTCTCTGAAGGCCGTCCAGTCGGCGCGTCGGAACCAGTGTTTTCCTGTGCCCCGGCGGGTAAGACGGATGGAAGCCTGGAGGGACAGGTTGACAGGTAGGTGGTCCGATCCTATGTTCCT
>JAXIVJ010015277.1:5000-27500 GCA_036785665.1 Chirona hameri | reverse complement strand
TCTATCTATCTATCTATCTATCTATCTATCTATCTATCTATCTATCTATCTATCTATCTATCTATCTATCTATCTATTTATCTATTTATCTATCTATATATATATATATATATATATATATATATATATATATATATATATATATATATATATATATATATATATATATATATATATATATATATATACTTATATCATCACCAGTGTGCCTATAATACACTTTTTATTAGGCCAGCTGAGGCGCAGTGAGGCCGGCTGAGGGGTGGGTTGGGTGCAGTGAGGCCTGCTGAAGGGTGGGTTCGGCGCAGTTAGGCCGGCTGAGGGGTGGGTTCGGCGCAGTGAGGCCGGCTGAGGGGTGGGTTCGGTGCAGTGAGGCCGGCTGAGGGGTGGGTTCGGTGCCGGATCACGTCCCGCCGGCGCGGCGATGCATGACATGTCCAGTGATAAACGCGGCGGGACCGGACGTGGCGTGAGTCGGCGGCGCCACACTGGCCATCGTTCAGACGGCACTGGACTCCCTCCACGAGGACCGTCGCCGCCCGTTCCCTCACCCGGAGTCGGTCACAGGCGAGTGACTGCACTCCAAGGGTATTTCGTCAGTGTTTTTCGAGTGTAAAAATGCAGGGCAATGCACTGAACAGTGACAAAGTGTGACGTTGTCAGATAATTAAAACAAAGATCCTCGAAGAAGAGAGGCAATCTTGAGGCGTCTCAACTTTCTGCGAAGTCTGTCCGACAAATTGCCCTGCAGGCACGACATAAGCCTGTCCTTGGCGAGACATCGGTCGGCAGGCGAGACAAAGACAGAGACATCGCTCGGCAGGCGAGACAAAGACAGAGACATCGCTCGGCAGGCGAGACAAAGACAGAGACATCGCTCGGCAGGCGAGACAAAGACAGAGACATCGCTCGGCAGGCGGGACAAAGACAGAGACATCGGTCGGCAGGCGAGACAAAGACAGAGAGTACAGAGGCGACTCATCGGATCACATCTCGACCGCAGCGTCCATAGTCTCATTGCAGCCCAACGGTGCCACGTAACAGCCATGTTCTCCGTCGGTGAACCGGCCGCGCTTAGAGAATGTGAACGGCGGCGGCGGCGGGACACCATTCAACCAGATAATGTTCATACCGGACACAGACTGGTAGCAACATTTAACGTTCAGTTTGTGGATATTCTTACGTCTATATTCGTCTATATTCTTACTTAAAGGGATATTGCCACCTCCGGAGGATTTCTAAAAAACAACTTAAATGAATGGTGGGGATCAGCAATCATGTATGCTCAAGCTCAAACTTGCTCATAAAGCACCTAAAGCAGTGTATCGGCAAAGCATTTTGTATTTATTTCTTACTCCAAAACGTTGGTCCCAGCTGTGCTCAGTACTAGAATCATGATGGCCGCTCTCATCCAGTTTGACCGTGGTATTGGCGCCCGCCCAAAGCCGAAGCGTACGAATTCGCCGAGACTTGACCTTGAAAAGTCTATCTGTGTTATAAGGAATAGGTCACATAACTCCTACGGTCCCAAAGTCGAGCCATAGCAATTCTTGCTGTTTTATTATGAAGGAGGCTAAGGTTGTTGAAAATAGAATTAACTGCATACGCTTTTTAATTTCGAAGTGCACTGACGGAATGGTGATGTTGAGTTTGCAACATTCAAAAGAAAATAACAGTCTGCAAAGCAGTGATTCTAAATAGTGATGTGGCGACTCCAATTTTACGAATGCTTGGCAGGCATGAGTGGTGCAAATGTATTTTTTTATCTAATGGGGGGAGTTTCGGGAACACAATTTTGCAGGTGAAATCAAACACGCTTAATCGACCGATACACACCAAAAACTCCATATTGGCCTGCGAGGTGTCAATGTCCCTTTAAGGTATCTTACGGTCCTGTGCTCTCCCATGGGGCAATTCGATCATTGTCAACCTTTGTCTGTCATGCGAAGGTCCTTTCGCTCTCATCAATTGGCGCCACGCTTCGCTGTAAGTGTTCTTAATCGGTGTTGACGTCTTTATAGTAAATGAATGTCTTAGATATCTTCAGCATCAGTTAAGGGTGTAGGATAATAGTTATGTTTGCCTTAACTATTACCTACCATGTCATTTTATGAATGTTTCATTTGTTTGATCTTGTGATGATCATGATCTTGATATTATGTTTACCAGACATGTGCATTGTAGAAGAATCCCATAAACGGATCTCAAATCCGGGATCTGTCTACTAATCCCAACAAAGGCTCTGGAGTCCCATTTTACCTCACAACAAAATGCAACATTCAATCTGGGATGTCATTGGACCTACCGATGGCATTTGGCAGCGGAGCATCAAAATAAGTTACATAAAACGAATGGTAATGGCTGTGGCTGACTGTAGAAGCTGACGTGGAATGATACACCGGCAGACCGTCAGACATTGGTTTGCTTCTGGTGTGTTGCCTGTAAGCATTGCGTTTACTACGGAGTTCTCTCAAATCAGTTCAACTTTGCGTATTGCTTTAATCATCATGAAGCGCTCTTGGATGATGGTTCATTTGAAATGTTTTTATTTCATAGTTACATTCTGTGATAGTTTGTCACCAAATGTTGTTGTTTTGGTCCTGCTGAGTGCTGAGTGTACGTTCATTGCAGGTTAAAAACGAAGAGCACCGCCCCATGGGGAGCACTGCCCATGCCAGTATCTGGAAAGCGAAAATTTAAAAGGCGTGTTAATAATCAGAGCTGCTGACCATTTAAAAGGCGTGTTAATAATCAGAGCTGCTGACCATTTAAAAGGCGTGTTAATAATCAGCTGCTGACCATTTAAAAGGCCAGTTAACAATCAGAGCTGCTGACCATTTAAAAGGCGTGTTAATAATCAGAGCTGCTGACCATTTAAAAGGCGTGCTAACAATCAGAGCTGCTGACCATTTACAAGGCGTGTTAACAATCAGAGCTGCTGACCATTTAAAAGGCGTGTTAATAATCAGAGCTGCTGCCCATTTAAAAGGCGTGTTAATAATCAGAGCTGCTGACCATTTAAAAGGCGTGTTAATAATCAGCTGCTGACCATTTAAAAGGCGTGTTAACAATCAGAGCTGCTGACCATTTAGAAGGCGTGTTAATAATCAGAGCTGCTGACCATTTAAAAGGCGTGTTAATAATCAGCTGCTGACCATTAAAAAGGCGTGTGAACAATCAGAGCTGCTGACCATTTAAAAGGCGTGTTAATAATCAGAGCTGCTGACCATTTAGAAGGCGTGTTAACAATCAGAGCTGCTGACCATTTAAAAGGCGTGTTAATAATCAGAGCTGCTGACCATTTAAAAGGCGTGTTAATAATCAGAGCTGCTGACCATTCAAAAGGTGTGTTAACCCGCGCGGCGCTGGGGTCTCCATCCGAACGTCCGGTGCTGGGGGTAAATTTTACCCCCCCCCCCTCGTATCTTCCGAACCAATAACCACAGCGAGACGCGCAAGGCGGCGATCGAAAGCTCTCAGTGAGAAGAATCTAACGCCTACCAGAAATTATTAACATAAGGTCACATGTCAGGTCACGGTCAGGTCAAGTGTCAAAATTTAAGTATTTGGGTTTTTGTGCTATACTTTCCATCCAAAGCCTTGTATTGCAACTATTATCTCACAAAGTGCTCCCTAATGTATAATGCATCTCCCGCATAAGCAAAAGTTAAATTTTAAGCAAAGGTCAATGTCAAGGTCAGGTCACAAAAGGTCACAGATCTACGAAAGCCATGCGACACATGTTGTATGGGTTATTTTACACGTAGAATTCGATAAAAGCAGCCATTTTCACAGCCTGACACCATATAATCGCCCTCAGGTCAAGGTCAGGTCACAATAAGGTCAACATTTGAAATTGATTAATCTAAATAAACATGGCATGTTTCTAGACTAGTTTTGTCTTCGAAATACAGTGGCGGCATTTATTTGTCTGTATCTGGTCAGTAAAAGCCAAAAAACGCAATTTAAAAAAATGACGTAATGAGTTACTTATTCTTAGAGAGCCATAAGTCAGTCAAAAATAAAGAAATTGCTTTGAAATTTGGTTTGAACATCGTTCATACTCGGTTCTATAATATGTCTTCCGGTTTTTGTAAAATCTTCAAACAAAAAACTTTTGTGGAAATTCTTCCCCAAAAATCGTTTTTTTTTGCATTTTTGGGTGTCAAAAACCCAAAATTTTGAACATCCGAGATAGCCATTTTCAAGACAATGTTATTTCCTTTCTTGTGACGCCTTTTATTTGCGATTTGCATCAACACGCTATTTTCTACGATTTTGCAAACATTTAACGTTTTTCACCAAAAATGACATGACATGACGTCACTAAAACGTCATTATCTCCTCAAAATTCTCACGAATTTTAAAAAATGTAACACAAGATAAAGAATTCATGCACCATAAGGTACCGCAAGTTTCACTTTGATATCTCTCACAGTTTTCAAGTTATGGAGAAAATCCTGGAGAGGGGTAAAATTTACCCCCCCCCCCCCAGCGCCGCGCGGGTTAACAATCAGAGCTGCTGACCATTTAAAAGGCGTGTTAATAATCAGCTGCTGACCATTTAAGAGGCGTGTTAATAATCAGAGCTGCTGACCATTTAAAAGGCGTGTTAATAATCAGACCTGCTGACCATTTAAAAGGCGTGTTAATAATCAGAGCTGCTGACCATTTGAAAGGTGTGTTAATGATCAGAGCTGCTGACCATTTAAAAGGCGTGTTAATAATCAGAGCTGCTGACCATTAAAAAGGCGTGTTAATAATCAGAGCTGCTGACCAGCTGCCGTCTCATAACAGGTGCGCAGTATGAGTGAGCTAATCCGAGAAGAAAAAACACTTTGTGCGATATATAAGGTGAAGTTGAATTCTTACCCCAACTTTAAAGCCTTCTTGAATTCTTCGTTCTGATACAACCAGAAACGAAACACACTAGTCGCGTCTTTAAACGTATATTGGTGTTTCTTAGTTTTGGCGGTCGACGACAAACGCTGCCGTTTTTGTCATGTCCGCGGCTATGACGTAGCATGCCATGTCACGTGACACTGTCGGACGGGGAGCACCGCCAGGTCCGGGCAATGCTCCCCTGTATATAGGCACTGCTTCTTTATGTGGATGGTCCAGATACATCAGCAGGTATGTATTTTGTTTTGAAGTGTTGTGATAATTCGTGATAGGTACTTTATATATTAAGCCACTTATGTACTCAATGACGTGGAAGGTTTTTGAGGGACTGATTAGCTTGAGCCTCTAGCTTTATAGGAGACTGAGCCCTCCCTCTCGCCTTCATCCTTGGAATGTGCCATCTGCTCCCCTTGCCCCCTCTCCTTCCCGCAATTCTCACCATCTCCGTAGTTGTAAACATTTACCTGACACCAACTGTGTTGGAGGAAAGTAAGGATGTTGCCGAGCCCTTATTCCATTTTTGTATTCCATTCATTTATATTTTCACATATCGATTTAGTTATCCTCGAGCGTGTTCGGTTTCCCTCTCAAGCTTAACGTTCCTTCGTCAAATGAAAATGTTGCCGTATTATGTCATGCGATATCATTAATAGGTAGGCACGCACACTAGCGGATCCTCTGGTGGTGGCCATGCCCCCCCCCAAACAAACAAAAAAAACGCCTGAAATCGGAGCAAAATTGACACATTTACTGATATGGCAGAAAATCTCGGCAACGTTAACTAAGGAAAGTTTTTTTAAAATCACCTATCAATCAATGCAAGCGAAATCCGATGAGTTTTCAGAATTGTGCGAGACTTTTTGGAATTTGGCCCCCAAACCACCCGTGCTCCCCCAAATACCGTTCTGGATCCGCCAATGGGTACGCAATATTACCAGGTGCACGGTTTAGTGAATTATTGCTTTGCGTGAAAGTCTGATTTTTGGCCTTTAAAATGCTTTGAGGGTTTGAGTTGCCTATTGACAGCTATATAGGTAGCACTGAAATCTGAATGCCCTGAAGTGATCTCGTTTGAAACTTTTGACTGCAATGAACGTTCTGTTCTTGACGTTCTCGTTTTCAATGATTATACTAACTACAGTAAATCAATAGAAAAGAAGTGCAAACACCCGTCGTACAAACATGTGCACATTTTGCTGCTTAAAGGGACTATCCCACCTTAACATTATATTTAAGTTGAGATGGCCATTTTGATGGCTTGGCATTGAAATTAAGTATGGTAACAGTTAAAACAACCACAATGATATAATCAAAAATATATTCGAGTTTCTGTTTCTTTCTGATTCTAACATCTGTAAAAAATAAGGCTCATGTGTATTTTAATAGGGCCTCTAAACCGACAGCGTCGTCTCTCTTTACCCAACTGGTAATGATGTCGACTTGTTTTAAGGTGAACCTTGGAGATATTTACTACGTCTCAATGGTTTGGTAATTGGTTTGTTTTGTATTCAAAGCGCCAGAATTGTCTCGAAATAATTGTGTCCACACCTTGGCAGCGTAAAGGATTTCTGTGTAGCTCTCTAGAGTTCAATATGACGTCATCAACCCAAATATTAAAAATTAACTTTTTATTAAATTGAGCACTCTTTGCGAGAAACAAATGTCATGATCGTGTTCGGCAGCAATTACTTCATATTGTGCACTACAAACGGCGTACATTTGACAACTTTTGGGAAGGTGGGACAGTCCCTTTAACCCTATTTGTAACAGGGGGGGGGGGGCGGATTCCACCCCCTCATGTTTTTCGCATATATCTCTAGAACGGCTGAGAACGGGCCCATTAAATTTTGGGACTTTTCCCAAAATAGATTTTCACATGTGGAGTCAAAATTTCGAGTTCTTAACCTGAACAGAGGCGGTTCCAGGGCACGGTTTTGGGAGGGTTTTTCGGCGACATTTGGCGATAATACGGAAATGCGATCTTCACGGTTTCTTCCTAACTGCCTCAAGTCTGAAGGAGTTACATCGGGTTACAGTGACTGAAACAAGTGCAAATTAGTTGATGTTAATGAACTATCATAAAAATTGCATGGCAGAGGCGGTTTCAGGGACTTGAAAAGGGGGGTTTCCAGGAAGTATGCAACGCTTGACGGGCAGTCAATAGAGCGATGTAAGGGGCATTTATAGCTATCAAGATGTAAAAGATAGCTTCTCCTTCCATTATTTGCATAATCTATTACATATAGAGTTACAGGGGCGTGTTCAGGCACATGAAATGAAAGGCACATGGTGACTGGCATAGTGATGACGATATGCCAGCGATTACGGCGCAATAGACGGTTAGTTTAGAACTAGTGCTAACCTGTCCGCTCCGCTGGGCGATTACTGGTGTCCAGTGGTGGTGCAAGCCAGTGATAGGCTATTAGGGATTGATAACCCGTACTACCCGCGACACCTGTCGTACCTATAATACGTTTTTGTACCCGTCATACACCCGAAGTACCCGTCTAAAACCTACGGTGCCCGACATACACCCGTAGTACCCGTTGTGCCCCTGGAGAACACGTGATAACCCCGTTATAGCCGGCACTCACCCATTATACCCGTGGAACACCTATGACACCCGTTATACACCCGTTAAACCCGTGAGAACTCTACCCCTGCTTAGCGTATATGTTCATTTATATATGCCGTACCGTATGTCGATGACCTTCGTTTCGCAGTGATTCCGTGGTTGCTTGACATTGGTTGTGGCACTGTAGTATCCGTGGTCGGATCTGATTGGCTTTCGACTGGAGTGAAGCGATGTAAAACTCGTATCCGTAAACTGTTTTTGTACGGTAAATTAATTTTTAACACCTCCTTCTATGTTAGTTACAGCACAAACCTTCGCCCAAAACTGCACAACCTAAAACTGTCTGTAACTATCGTATCAAATGCGTCGGAAATGTACGCATTATACACCACTGGGTAGTATCCGTCAAGGGCCTATAACAACGTATCCGTAAACTCGTTTAAATACCTTAAAATCACGTACATCACGTACTTATAGCAATGCGGTACTGCATTGTAGAACTGCCGCTTTACTGTGTTAAATTCGTTCCGGAGAGACAGACAGACAGACAGACGCTTATCAAAGAGTAATATAGATGATATATACACATATGAGGCCATGCAGAGGCGTCGCTACCTTCTAAAAGGGGGGAAGGGGGGTCCACTGCCAGGGGGCGCCATACCCAGAGAGGGGCGCCCCGGCCTAGAGGGGCGCTCCGACGAATTGATCCTTAAATATCGAATATACATGTCGACGTTACACAGCGGGCAATTCGATTTTGTTTTATTATTGATTTTCAATCGAAAAAATACAGCTTTGATAACTACATATACCCGCACAGTGGCACGCTCATACAAGGACTGCGCATTGCACATCAACATGGGACATATTCCTGACTAATGAGCGAGTAGTTTAACGGATCGTATAGACTTCCACTCGATGCGTTTCACTCCACATATTCACAGCATTGAATCAAGTACATTTGGTATACATCAGATGAGTATCAATGTAATGTCTGAAAACCTCTGTAGGTAACATGAGATCTGGACTGAAAGCTAGCGAACATAAGAAACGCTGTTTCATCAATCTCCACTCGACTCTTAAACAATACAAAAACACGTTGGCAGGCTAGCCATCGCCTCACTGCCGTTCTGTGTAAGCCCGAGGCCCGAGGCTGAGTCAGCCATGGATGCGGTTGTGAGGGAGGAGGACACGGCTGTTGGGGTCGTCATCTTCAGTTCAAAAGAAACCTCATTTCCGATCGAAAGAGGTGCATTGATCTAAGCGCCGACACTCACGACTCAGGGAGGGACACCTGCACTCGCAGCCCCCCCCCCCCCCCCGAGAGGCATGCAGGGGCGCCGACTGCGCAGTCACAACGCACTATGCCGCCCTCGGAAGACATCTTGCCGCCCTCGAAAGGCATCTCGCCGCCATCGGACCTGTAATCATGGGGGCGACATATTTTGGTAGAGGGGCGCACAGCGACGTGCGCATAAATTCACAAAGGACCAGGTCATTGCCTTGAGGGGCGCCACCCGATCGACAGGGGCGCCACCAATATCGGCAACATGGCCAACATTTTGCAAGGGGCACCTCTCCTTCCGCACGTGCTCGTCGTGCCTTTAACATTTTGTGGGGCCCGTCACTGACCGGAGGGGCGCCGTCACTGGCCGGAGGGGCGCCGACACGAGCCGGAGAGGGGCAGTCACTAGTCGGAGGGGCGCCGTCACCCGCCAGAGGGGCGACGTCACTAGCCGGAGGGGCGCCGTCACTCGCCAGAGGGGCGTGGTCACTGGCCGGAGGGGCGCCGTCACTGGCCGGAGGGACGCCGTCACTAGCCGAAGGGGCGCCTTCACTGGCCGGAGGGGGCGCCGTCACTGGTCGGAGGGGCGCTGTCGCTGGCCGGAAGGGCGCTGTCACGGGCCGGAGAGGCGCCGTCTATGGCAGGGGGCGCCCTCACTGGTCGGGGGCGCCGTCACTGGCCGCAAGAGTGGCCGGAGTGGCGCCGTCACTGATCGGAGGGGCGCCAGCTTTGCATGGGTGCCTCGGGTCCAAAGGACAAGGTCATGCCCTGAATGACCGTATACTCGGGACGCCACGGGGGTGCATATGAGTTTGGACCCTCACTGGCATAGGGGCGCACACAGATATGCTGGCGGGGAATTTTTCCCCCCTGGTTTTATTTTTGGGGAGTTTTATTTTCTTAGAGGGCGCCTCCGGCGCCCCCTCAAACCCAGAACAGACCCACTTCTTGAGGGGGCGCCTTCGGCGCCTGCTCAAAAGTGTGGGTGGGTGGGGTGGGGGGGGGGGGGGGGTCCGGGGCACCCGGACCCCCCGCCCCCCCCCCGTAGCGACGCCCCTGAGACCAGAAGAGATAATAAATGCATGTTTTGCAGAAACGCGCTCAGGAATGGAAGAAAGGGGGTTAAATTATTTCAAGGAAACTAAGATGCATGGGCCTACAATGCATAACATACTGCAGTTTTCGGATGAAACACGGACCAGAGAGTACTCGATTATAAGATAATAGGCGAGTCCAAGTAGGGTAAAAGGGTACCAATGATAATTGAAGTTGTAAGTGAAATCGTCACTTGACTAGTTAGTATCATAATAGCAGAGAATATACCTATCACAAGCAGACTTGCCAATGATTCAAATTTGTCATGAGTCGATTCACAGTGATTCACGGACCATAATGAATGATTCAATCATGATTCAATCACTCAACATTACCATAATGAATGATTCAATCATGATTCAATCACTCAACATTACCATAATGAATGATTCAATCATGATTCAATCACTCAACATTACCATAATGAATGATTCAATCTTGATTCAATCACTCAACATTAAAGGGAAGTGTCGACTCCTTTGTCTAACTCCTTTGATTTTGAATGTGCGACTCTAAGATTTTATGAGCGTGATAAGGAGGTCATGCTCTACCTGTGTGCCAATTTTCATGCACATCAGAATAGTCTGCTGTTTGACCTTAAACATATGACCTGCTCTAACTCCTTTGATTTTAAATGTGCGACTCTAAGATTTTACCAGAATGATCACTAGGTCGTGTTCTATCTGTGTACCAATTCTGAAGCCAATCCAAATAGTCCGCGAATGTATTTCCGAATGTGAATGTGAATGTGAGCCAATTGGACACGCGTGTTGTTTATTTTGATTATAAAATAAAATGATATTTATAATATTTATTATAATTGCAAATTCCAAGTTCCAAAAGCATTAATGACTTTACGTTTCACTTTTGTAAGCGAATAGAACACCTATTTTGATTTTGCATTAGGTATTATTTTGTATAAAGCATGATGTGGAATAAAGCGGTGCCGATGCGACAGTGATATTTGGGACATGCGGAGGTCATGCAAATGTTTGTTTATGATTTAGTTTTTGATATGGTATAGCCTAGAAATTAGGAAAAGGTGGGTACCTTTTGATAATTTTTCGTGTGAAAAAGGTGTGCGTGTACTGTGTGGTTTATGAACCGAAGTATGAGTTAGTTACCTTTTCTAAGTATTTAGGTACCTACCCCTAACCCTATCAGTTCCAAGCTATTCACCTAGTTAGGGCTGATTGAACAGTGGCTTTGTGCCCACTGGAGTTGGACACAAAGCCTCGCTTTCTTTACGCATAGATGAATTACAGGCTACAGCTCAGGACACAGAGCTCATATAATTGGCCATTAAGTGCCTGGTTTGTCCACAGGGCACAGATGAATGCTGGGCCGCTGGAATATTTTGTGGACAGTTTATGCTGTTTGACCAAAAACGAATGATTCTTTGAGCAATGAATGATTCAATCAGCCTATTTTCTCTGTATGAATGATTCAATCAGTGACTCACAACAGGTTTGCGCATGAGGTGAATCGATTCATGAGTCATTCATTTGAAATAAGAATGATTCAATCAAAAGTAGTCGATTCACATTGAATCATTGACAAGTCTGATCACAAGGTCTTGCGCCTCCCCAGTTTGGATCCTGGGTACGCCTATAATGAAGTACAACATGCAAAAAGGAACTATCTACGATCAGTAACTTATTTATATTGCTGGGTATCAACTTGCCTGCGGTTAATATTTTATCTATTTGGCCTCCCTTTTTCGCTAACCTGGCACCACCTATGGCGACAAATATGCTTTGTGTTATGTCTAATGTCACAATAGCACACAATTTCATACAAAAACGGTTGTATTATGCATTTTCTTCACCCCCATATTGAGTGACCTGCACACGCCTATGATTTGTGAATTTTACAAAGTCACTGTCATAAACTGTCACTGTCTCCAATTCAATCTCTATCGATCCCCATTAGTTGCGTCAAAATCGGTTGATAAACATGACAGCTGTGTTGGATCACAAATACCTCTAAAAATATTTAGAAAAATTTGTAGTTTTTCCCCCCTGTTGCCCCCTATCAATAATTTCGGATTTGTTATTTTTTTTAGAAATGTAGATCGTGTTGAGGGAATCAAACGCCGTTTGATTTTTTTTTAATCGGACGGGTGGATCTCGAGATCTCCGGAGGGGGGGGGGGGGCGGAATCCGCCCCCCCCCCCACTCTTACAAATAGGGGTAGTCAGGAGCCTGTTACAAATAGGGTTAACCTGGGAGTGGTGCTTCCCAGTCCAATTTTGACCGGGTGCAAATGAAATGTTTCACTTTACCACCTTATAACCACTTTACGTACGCCGATAACTTCTGCGCCGCCGAATTTATATGTTAACGGTTGGTAAGCAACTGATTATAGTAAACGATGCAAGTAAGGCTGTGTCAATAGCATGCTCACATCTCGAGCAACATGGCAAATATATCAGGGCAGCTGTGTTGCCCTGCACTGGCGGATCCATGGGAAGGGGGGTGGCAGGGGCAAAGCCACCTCCCCCATTACACGCTCGACAGGAGGGGCAATAGAAAGTATCCACCCCCCCCCCCCCAAAAAAAAAAAAAATGGCTGAAACTGGCGATGAAAATGGGTACTGCCTGCGAAAAAAAATAACTTCTTGCGAAATAAATAAATCTCTTTGTTTGCCTTGTTCGTGTTTCTTCTATTTTATTTGGTAGCATTTTGGTTATATATTATAGCAGTAGGGATAGGGAAAATGGCGCGTCTGACACTATTTTGGAGTGATTTATAACCAACGTAAGTTATAATTTTACACGCAGCGTCGCAGCCTTTGGTTTCCTGGTGCCTGCTGGGTGGCAGAGGAGCGCTTGAGTGAATTTCATTGTATAGGTACCTATGTTGTGTGGAATACGTCTACTAGTATTAAGTAGGGTAATTAAGTTCAGTAAAAAAAATCCAATGTTCTTTTTGTAGCTGTTTTGTAGCCACGACAAATCGACAAAAACAAAGTGCAAAATGACACCGTCATGTCACCGATTTTGACCAAAATTGGTATATGGGGTAACATGGGACGCTAAAGCGAGCTGTGAAAGTTGTATTGCAATGCAAAAAGTGGTTCCGGAGATATTGCATAGGGGAAATTTTGTAAGGTCGCGGTGCAACTCAGTCAATCTGTATCGGCCCATATGGCGTGGAATTTATGAAGCCATATATTTATTATATGTCATTAGAATGGCAATGAGCTGTTTGATAACATGGTGATTTTTTCTTCTAAAAAATTCCAAAATTTAGTACGTTTTCGAAATTGTACAACTTTGTTGGATACCTTTTCTCAAACGTGTTTCTAATTTTTCGCTATGCTATTATTACGTGTAAGGACGTGTCAATTAAGTGCAATAATAAAATTGAGGAATATTTGCCTCCAAATATCTCAAATTTTGTAAATTTTACATGCTATTTTATATAATAAATATGTTATTCGCTAATAACTTTTGACTGAATAAAATTAGAATGGTAGGTAAACGTCATTTTTCTGTTTTCATCAAGACGAGTTGAATGCTTTGCAGCATGACCTATTTTTTTACATTTGATGACCTTGACCTTAAATTTCAAAGTTATATTTTTTTTATATAATCTTTTTGGGATACTCAAGCCAAATGTATTTCCTATTTTGACTTTATTATTGTTAAGTGTAAAGAAGTGTTTTTCAAACAGAAAAATAAAATTGATGGTTATTTGTCTTCAAATATGCCAAATTTGGTCATTTTATATGTTCTTTTGTGAAAGATTCCCCAAAAACTTTTGACTGAATAAAGATTAAAAGGTAAAATGGACACCATTTTGTTATTTTCGTCACGACGCGTTGAATGATATGCAGTATGACCTCTTTCTAACATTTGGTGAACTTCACCTAAGGTGAATGTCAAGGTTCAAGGTTAGGTTTCCAATTGTTGCCTATATGTGGCAATGTTATATATCTTCAAACTTGTCTTGTGCGATTAATTCGATTGTGCTTAAATAACGCCTGATCGTCAATGATAACTTTTTAATTCATTTGAATTTGAATGTCGAATAGCAACTTCATAACTTCCTTCTCGGTGTAAAGAAAGCACGAAAATGTCTCAGTTTGCTTTATAATCATCAACGATCGCGCAATTATTTTAATACCAATGCATTCCTGTCAAAGACAAGTTCAAAGATATGTAACATCGCTGTGTAGATCAAATTTGGAAATGTGACCTTGCGCCGTGATTACCTTAGGTCAAGGTCATCAAATGTCAGGAAGAGGTCATGCTGCACAGAATTAACGCGTCTTGATGATAACAAAATGACGTTTACTGTGCCCTTCTAGCTTTATTGAGTCAAAAGTTATTAGCGAACAACGTATTTTTATATAAAATAGCATGTAAAATGACAATATTTGAGACATCTGGAGGCAAATATCTACCGATTTTATTTTTGCACTTAATTGATACGTCCTTACACGTAAGAATAGCATAGGGAAAAATATAAACCCGTTTGATAGTACGATACTGTACAAATCATCAAGCTTCGCTGCGTGGGCGTATTCCGCATCACATGGCGGGAAGGGGTGTAGACACCCCACAAGTTTTTCGCGGATAGAAAAACGGCGACGCGCAGCGCCGCCATTTTTGGCACAGCTGTTTGTGCCTCAATTGTCCACATTATGTTACAAAAATCCTCGGGGACTCGTGGTCACGTGACCCCACCTCCTCAGGTCACGTGACCCCACCTCCCAAAAACTTGTGGTCGTACCACAGTCACAGTTTTGGGATGATCGGTTTTACACTTACAGGATTTCATAAAGTCACATATATCTACAATTAGCTTATCTTGGATTTTTCATATCAGCGACTTAAGGTCAGTTTAATTTCGTGACCTTCCCATTATAAGTCTAAGGGGAAATATTCAAATTCTTCCTATTCTAAGGAGACACAAGATAGCAGTCTAATTCATTCTGGATCATGTTATTATAGGACATTCTTGATGACCTAGGTGCAATTTGTGTACAGTGACCCCTACAGGGTCAGCCGAGGTAGGTTGCGTCAATCCCGACAAAAGTCGCAAATGTTTTGGTTTCCGCACTTTTTCCCATGAATTTGTCCATGCCGATTGCAACCATGTCAGTAGTTTTCATGTGGGATTGTTGGAAACCCGGACTAACTTTGTTTTAAAATTGTAGTTTTTTGCCATTGACTTATAATGGCGGGTGGGAACGCAAAACACACCTATTTGATTATTTTGTATAGTGATTAATTAAATTTCTGCTGCGTACGTAAACAAAGCAAATTCTGGTAAATTGAATTGGGTCTCGATCATCTCGATCAACATTCACTGAACCGAAATCAGACGTTAATTTGGGAGGCGGGTTAAGGCCTTTTGTGTACTAGATACTAATCTGACCATGCGACCATTCACCCGATCGTCAGGGAAGAAGGCATTACTACGCAAGCCGTCTTCTGTGCTGAATTTATCCTGGCAAAAGGCGTTTGAAGATGGTGAGGATCTCAGTGAGTTGGTCCCATTCAAGGGGAAGATCCAGCTGCCAACGAAGGAGGAAGCCCTGCTGCTCTACAACGTCTGCAGAACCAGCCAGCGTATGCAATATTTCTTGAAAGAAGCAGTAGCGGACTTTGTCGTAGAGGAGATATCAAAACTGTGGAGGAAAGCTAACATCGAGACGAAAACAAAAATCAACATGAAAAAGGACTATTGAAAATGGTGGGAAAACGACGAGATCTCGTCAAAAACCTGACGTACAATGGAGCCAAACAAGTGAAGAAGAGATATATATTCGCCAATGACATGAAGAAGTTGTGGAACATGGCAAGTCCAGCAGCGGAAATGCAGCTGAAGGAAGACCGTCTTCTGAATGACAGTTCAACAAGAGAAGATCTTTATTTCCTTCGGGATCAGCGTTGCCCCAGGACGATGAGTATAGGCCCTATACTCATCTTCCTGGGGCAACGCTGATCTCGAAGGAACTCAAGATCTTCTCTTGTTGAACTGTCATTCAGAAGACAGTCTTCCTTCGGCTGCATTTCCGCTGCTGGACTTGCCATGTTCCACAACTTCTTCCATGTCATTGGCGAATATATATCTCTTCTTCACTTGTTTTGCTCCATTGCACGTCAAGTTTTTGACGAGATCTCGTCGTTTCCCCACCATTTTCAACAGTCCTTTTTCATGCTGATTTTTGTTTTCGTCTCAATGTTAGCTTTCCTCCACAGTTTTGATATCTCCTCTCTACGACAAAGTCCGCTACTGTTTCTTTCAAGAAATATTGCATACGCTGGCTGGTTCTGCAGACGTTGTAGAGCAGCAGGGCTTCCTCCTTCGTTGGCAGCTGGATCTTCCCCTTGAATGGGACCAACTCACTGAGATCCTCACCATCTTCAAACGCCTTTTGCCAGGATAAATTCAGCACAGAAGACGGCTTGCGTAGTAATGCCTTCTTCCCTGACGATCGGGTGAATGGTCGCATGGTCAGATTAGTATCTAGTACACAAAAGGCCTTAACCCGCCTCCTAAATTAACATCTGATTTCGGTTCAGTGAATGTTGATCGAGATGATCGAGACCCAATTCAGTTTACCAGAATTTGCTTTGTTTACGTACGCAGCAGAAATTTAATCAATCACTATACAAAATAATCAAATAATATCTATGTGTGTTTTGCGTTCCCACCCGCCATTATAAGTCAATAGCAAAAAACTACAATTTTTAAATAAAATTAGTCCGGGTTTCCAACAATCCCACATGAAAATTACTGGCATGGTTGCAATCGGCATGGACACAATCATGGGGAAAAGTGCGAAAACCAAAGCATTTGCAACTTTTGTCGGGATTGACGCACCCTAAGCCGAGGTCATCCGAGGTCACCAACAGTTGTATGCCAATAACTCTTGACATAATGACGATAGAGAAGTGAAACTGACACCAATGTGTTATCTCATCGTGGCACGTCTTACCATGTGCAACATGACCTACTTGGGTCACCACCACTTGACCTTGACCTAAGGTCACATTTTTAAGTTGATCTGACCTGGTCAACACTAATATGAGTCGAAGCGTCTTGACGAGACAAGCACGATGGCGTCAAAGTTATTGCCTTGTCTTTATTAGGTAAAAAGCTATTCGTGATAACTTTTTATTTTTTTAAATAGCCTTTTTGACATTTGATTAGCTCTGGAGAATAAACTGTTGACCTGAGCTCAAATTTGAGGTTACTTTAACGATTTCATTTTTCAAGAGCTTTCCATTGCGATTTTCTGTTTGTTTCTAGCTATTATAGTTCCTGTGATATCTTGGGGTTTCTGGAGCGAAGTCCTAAAACTTGCAAATCTGACTTTCGATGACCTCTGGTGACCTCAATATTGACTTGAGGAAAAAGTATCTGAGTACCTTCGAATGTGCTTGTCGAGAGCTTTTGAAAGCTTTTTCCGCGTCTGTCTAGCCTTTTAGTTTTCGAGTTAGAGGGTGGAGTCCCAAGACAACCAAATCCGTTGTCCTGACGATGGACCTCCATTGAAAATGCACTAATACCCCGGCCCCGGCCCCCGGTCCCGGGGAATCTGTTGTCCGGATTTCCCGCGCCGTGACGGGGGGGGGGGGGGGGAGGGGGCGTTTAGACGCCCCCCTAAGGTTTTTTTTCGAGGATAGCGAGAAAACGGCGGGGCGCAGCGCTGCCATTTTTGGCACAGCTGTTAACACGCGCCCTGGAGGGGGGGGGGGGGCGAAATCCGCCCACCCCTCCGGTTTTTCTAGGATAACGCAAAAACGGCGGCGCGCAGCGCCGCCGTTTTTTGGCACACCTGTTCAGAAATGAAGTTCCCACATTATGTAAAATTCTTGGCCTCGGGTCATCTCAGGTCAGGTCACCAGACCAGGTCACGTGATGACCTCAACTCCAAAACGTTTGCAGTAGTACCACAGCCAAAGTTTTACGCCGATCGGTTTCAATCTTGCAGGACTTCATAAGGTCATAGATACCAACAATTTGTTAATCTCGGATCTCTAATATCGGTGACCTAAGGTCAGGTCAATTTTGTGACCGCCAACACTGTTTTATCAATAACTATCGACATAATAAAGATAGAGAAGAGAAAATGGTACAAATATGTTTGTCTCGTCGAGACACGTCTCTCAATATGCAACATGACCAACTTGGGTCACCACTTGACCTTGACCTGAGGTCAAATTTTTCAGTTGACCTAACCCGGTTACCATGAATATGATTCGAAGCGCCTTGACAAGACACACGCGATGGCGTAAACATTATTGCTTTATCTTTATTATTTAAAAGGTTATTTGCGAAAAACAGTTTTGAAAACAAAATCCACTTTTTGACATTCGATGATCTCTGGAGCCTAAACTATTGACCTAACCTCAAATCTGAGGACACCTATTTCGATTGGATTTTTCAATGAATTTCGTTTGCTTTTTTCCGTTTGCTGCTAACTATCATAGTTCCCGAGATATTTAGGGGTGTTCGAACCGAAGTCTTGCAAACTTTAAAATCTGACCCTTGATGACCTCTGGTGACCTCAATATTGACCTGAAAAAAAATTAACGAAATACTTTCGAAAGAGCTTGTCTCTAGCTATCTAACTTCGTTTCCCGCTTTTCGCTACGTTGCGTGGTTTTCGAGATCATAGGGGGGTGAAATCCGCCCCCCTCCAGGGCGTGTAATTATCAGAGGCCCTCCAGGGCGCGTGTTAAGGCATCAATTGCCCACATATTGTAAAATTCTTGACCACGGGTCATCTCAAGTCAGGTCATTAGGTCAGGTCACGTGACCCCATCTCCAAAAAAAAGTGTGCGGTCGTACCACAGCCACAGTTTTTGGCCGATCGATTTCATACTTACAGGATTTTATAAGGGTAATGGTACCTACAATTAGTTTATCTCGGATTTGCTTATATCGGTGACCTAAGGTCGGGTCAATTTCGTGACCTCCCATTGTAAGTCAATGGGGAAATATTAAAATGCTTCCTATTCTGAGGATACGCATGATATCAGCCCAAATCCTTCTGTATCATGTTATTATAGGTCATTCTTGAAGATCCAGGTGCATGTTTGGTTCAGTTACCCAAGTGTTGAATCTATCCTCCGGATTTTAAAAAAAAATATGTAATATGAATGTAAATGATTGGCAATCAAGAGCTGAAACGCAACTTATAATACAAAATTAAATGTACATACATACTGACGTGATGAATATGATATTGGGTGAATAATACATCTGAAGTGGTTTTGACGATCAGTATTTCTAAGGACATAATCGCTTAGTAAATTTTCACAGAAATGACATAGTAATGATTTTTGCTGGAATTTTGACCCCCGAGTAGTTCATGAGGAGCATTTTGTCACCGACCTTATCCATAAGGACAGCACACTTTACCACCCCTGGGCTCAGTCTCCTGTAAAGTTGGGGCTCGAGCTAATCTGTCCCTCAGAAACCTTCCACGTCATTGAGTACATAAGTGGCTTAATATATCAAGTACCTATCACAAATTATGATGTCCCATTTTGAGATATAAATTATAGAGCATGTACAGCTGCCTATTATATATTACGGATAGTTGAATGCCATGTTTCTAGATATATCATTCTTTAAAACGTCCGTAATTCTAAAGACGTAAATAAAATAAACGGTGGCGACTTTATTAACTTGTGTACTATTGCTGTCACTTCGCATGTTCATTCAATACCTGCTACGTTTCTCTTCCAATACTTACCACGTGTCTCTTCGACACGTGTCTCGCGTATTATACCGAGCAGGCGAACTATTTAAACGGTGATTTCAACAGTTTTCATGCTGCAAAACCGATCAGCATCTGCTCTTGGAATTGAGCAGATCAGCAAAACAAGCTGATTGAGAGATTACTCACAATTTGCAAAACTATTGGACGATTTAACACAATTTCAGCTATAGTCGAAATCGATCATTACTTTGCTATTAGCTTGCATACACTGAACAGAATGGATGTAAAATAATAACTGCGATCAGCAAGAATGAAGTTTGCAGTTTACTCAATAAGCTTTGTTGACGAGGAGCCAATGCTGGGTAGCTGCAGCTGGCGATGCGGGGTCGGTACAGGATCGCCGTCGCACCGGGCCGCGTCCAGCCGTGATGGTGCTGGTGCTGGTGCGCCGGCATTGGTCACAGCCCACACTGTCTTGTCTCTTTGCAGTATGTAGTAAAATATGTCATAGCGCTGTATTTCAAAGTCCTGCCAGCCTATCCCATATTGACGGATGAAGGATACTGAGGTGTCCGAAAGCTCCCGATTTAAAACAATTTGTGTAACTGGTGAAGATGAGTTCCAACAAGTATGTACGCTCGACATAGGGCTTTTCAACTGCGATATTCATCTATATTCATCGCATTGTGATATCATACTCTGTACGTCTAAAGGCGGTCTAATATTATACATTTGATATATCGCCGAATGTAAATGGATAGAGGACAAAGAATTTTGATTGACACCGCTTCTGCCGAGGAAGTGCCGATTTGCATTGCTATTCCGTCCTGAGCCTGTCACTTGACGTCGGTGACGCCTTTTTTCCCATGACGATGGCCGTTTTCCCCTGACGGTGGCTTTTCCCCCCTACGCTGGCCGTTTCCCCCTTTTCTCCCTTCCCGTCCCCCTAGTTCCCCGAATGGCTCGTCTGTAAGCATCTCCAAGTATGCTGCCTTCTTCTGACAAATGTAGCCCAACCCTCCTAATATAAGTATTACGTTTCATAGAACGGCTCGCATAAGTCTGCAGATTTCAGCCCCTGAACAAGGCTGAACAAAGGTTCTGAATGGAGCTATTGGCAGACAAGGCTCTGGAGTGCCACTCAGCCACGCCCCACTGAGTGCAGGGCGAAGGAGGACTATTCCCTCTGGAGTGCCACTCCCTACTGAGTGCAGGGCGAAGAAGGACCCACTCCCTCTGGAGTGTCACTCCCTACTGAGTGCAGGGCGAAGAAGGACCACTCCCTCTGGAGTGTCACTCCCTACTGAGTAAAGGCGAAGAAGGACCACTCCCTCTGGAGTGTCACTCCCTACTGAGTGCAGGGCGAAGAAGGACCAACTCCCTCTGGAGTGTCACTCCCTACCTGAGTAAAGGGCGAAGAAGGACATTCCCTCTGGAGTGTCACTCCCTACTGAGTAAAGGGCGAAAAAGGGACCATTCCCTCTGGAGTGTCACTCCTACTGAGTAAAGGGCGAAGAAGGACCACTCCCTCTGGAGTGTCACTCCCTACTGAGTGCAGGGCGAAGAAGGATCCACTCCCTATCTGAGTAAAGGGCGAAGGAGGACTACTCCCTCTGGAGGTGTCACTCCCTACTGAGTGCAGGGCGAAGGAGGACGCCAGTTACAACTGGCTTTCTAGCTTTTTGAAGGTTAGGTATGTGGCAGCTTGGAAAAGTTATTCAAAGGTGGTATGGAGTTCGAGTAAACCACAGTATCAATTTAGCAGGCCGAGACGAGCACCGTACTCTACTAATTTTGATTGCCAATGCCAACTAACCACTCTGAGTACTTCGTCTAGCAAGCTGAAGTTTAGTGGTTAGGATATTGGTAGATACTTTAATAATTGAAATAGATCTGAGCATTTTTTTGCCACCTATATCAATCGAGCTAAAAAAGCGGACGTTCGTGTGTTGTCATACGCTTAGTGTCCTGTGAAATTGTAAGCCATACAGACAGTAGACTTAATCCGCGCCGTGCTGGTGCTCGGCGCCACCTTCGCCGTGCCTGGGGGGGGGGGGGGGGGGGGGTGGGGGGGGGGGGGGGGGGGGGGGGGGGGGGGGGGGGGGGGGGGGGGGGGGGGGGGGGTAGACACCTCCATCCTCGAACTCGGCTCCTATGAGTATGGGACGTAGACAAAAACCGAAAATAATGTTAGAAAGTTCGTCAAAATCGTTTTCAAATTATTTCGTTCATTTTTTGGCTCAGGTCAATATTTAGGTCACCAGAGGTCATCAAAGGTCAGATTTTCCAGTTTTAGGACTTCGATTCGAAAACCCCCAAATATCTCGGGAACTATGATAGCTAGGAAAAAAAACAGTCGAAAGCTCTTTGAAAATTCAATCGCCATACGTGTCATCAGATTTGAGCTCAGGTCAATAGTTTTAGGCTCAATAGGTCATCAAAGGTCAAAAAGGTTATTTTTTGGCAAAACTGTTGTTCACAAATAAGTTTTTACCTAATAAAGATAGGCAATAATTATGACGCTATCGTGTTTCTCTCGTCAAGGCGCTTCGACTCATATTAATGTTGACCAGTTAGTTTAACTTTAAAGAATTTTCTCGAGTCAAGGACAAGTGGTGACCCACAGTAGGTCATGTTACATATTGTGAGACGTCCCTCTCGATGAGACGAAACACAATTGGTGCCGGTTTCACTTCTCTATCTTCATCATGTTGGAGAGTTATTGACAAAAGGTTGGTGACTCCCGATGACCTCGACTGACCCTGTACGGGTCGCTGATCAACAATTTAAACTAGGTATCAGAATGGCCTATGATAATATTGATACAGAAGGAATTATACTGCTATCTAGCGTATCGTCAGAATAGGAAGCATTTGAATATTTCCCCATTGACTTATAATGGGTAGGTCACGAAATTGATCCCGACCTTAGGTCACTGATTGTACACAATCT
>JAXIVJ010015277.1:0-2500 GCA_036785665.1 Chirona hameri | reverse complement strand
ACACACACACAGACACACACACACAGACAACACACACAGACACACACACAGACACACACACACACAGACACACACACAGACACACACACAGACACACAGCACTACAGACACACACACAGACACCACACAGACACACACACAGACACACACACAGACACACACACAGACGTCACACACAGACACACACACATACACACCACACAGACACAAACACACAGACACACACACAGACCAAACACAGACACACACACAGACCACACATACACACAAACACAGACACACACACACAGGACACACACACAGACACACACACAGACACACACACAATTCACCGACACACACACACAGACACACACAGACACACACACAGAAACACACACAGACACACACGACAGACACACCACACAGACACACAAAACAGACATACCACACAGACACACACACAGACACCTCCTCGCTGTGGAGCCAGTGGAGGAGTGGTACTCGAGAGTCCTGTCCTGTGAACAGCCTCAGTTCAGAACTTATGTCAGCTATGGGGCTTAGTTATGTAGGACTTATGGGATCAGTTCTATGAGTGCATAGGTACTATATGAAGGATGGGCTTCACTTATCGGATGAGGGGGCAAGGGCTTTGGGAGATGCCTACAGAAAGTGTCATTCAGGAAACATAGGTAGGGGGGGGGTTCAGGGACGCTAGTACTAGGGGCATCAAGAAGTAAGCATTGGTAGAAGTTCATGCCAGAATAGGACAGTAGATCATAATCCCTCAGAATTATAGAGTCCAGGCTCAAAGTATAAGATCACATGTGTGTTGCTGAATGCCCAAAGTATTAGGTCTAAATTTGATTGAGTTTGAGTGTTAATGTTGCCCTTGAAAAAGCCTGATATCATTTGTGTAACCGAGACCATGGGTTCGTGAGGGGTATAATAGGGATAGGCTACAGGATTTCCGAGTTACAAGGGGTATAACATGTTCTCATACTGCAGAGAATCAACGGCAGGGAGGCGGAGTGTTTGTATATTGTAAATAGCTGTACTGCACTACTAGAGTTGATGATTCTAGTAAAGTAAAAGAAGTAGAATCAATCTGGCTTGACATTAAAATTGGTACAGGAAACAAGGAAGGTTGAGGATAGGTGCATTTACAGACCAGGGAATCTTCAAGGAACTCCCAAGCTGAAACAGACCAGATTATTGTGAGGAAATACGTTGGAACTTTCGGGCTCAGTGTCTTTTTATGGGAGATTTTAACTTAAGAGGATACGAAGTATAGCAGAGGAAAACAAATGAGTTAGGTGTATAGGAAATCTTTGAAGAGGAGCTTTTCATGCATCAGTTTGTAACAGAGCCAACCAGACATTGCTCATTCTAGCACTTGTAATTCTCAGACAGCATGATCTAGTTAGTGACATAAGTTTTGTGCAGGTCTAGGAACAGTGATCACAATATGGTTAAATTCCAATATACTCATCAGAAATGAGGCCCAAAGATAACCTTATTATGGTTCCAAACTTCAGCCGGGGCTGATTTGATGGTTTTAGAAATGACCTCGCACAGATAAAATGGAACGTTGAGTTGGGCAGTTTAGATGCATGTGAGGCCTGGTATGTTTTCCAAAGCTAGATTAAGCCAATTCAAAATCGGCATATACCCCTCAGGGCACACTAGGGGGGGGGAAGGAGTGCACCGAAGGGCAATCCAGTTTGGCTTACCCCAGAAGTAAGGAGTGCTATACAAGCTAGAAAGAAGTGCATTTGGCATTTTGAGAGAGCGATGCTCTCTAGAGTATAAATCAGAGCTGCCTACCAGGAATTGCAAGAAATTCGTTAAGGACAAAGGTCCAGAGCAGCTAAAAAGGGCAAAGGACTTGATTTAGCTAGACATTGAATGGCAGATAGTAAGAATTCTTCAGTTTTTATAAGTTAAGTACAGTTTCCAAAAATATAGGTCCATTAAAGGTAGATGATGTGTTAGTTAGCAAGGACAGTGAAATGGGTTGAAGTGCTTAATGATCAGTTTCAATCTGTCTTTACTATCGAGGACCAGAGTAGTATTGCAGGCACTTCAGCCTGAGCTAGGAGACAAGAGGAGACTATAGGAGAGCTAGGTGGCATAAGTAGTGAACATTGTTTAGAATATCTAACGGAAAGTAAGGCCTAACAATGGCAGAAGGGACCTGATGAAATCCATGCTAGATCTTTTAAGAGAATCTGGAAAGGGAGTGTCGGGTTCCATTAGCCATTATTTTTCTAAATCACTTGCCAGATAGTAAAATTTCCACTGATTGGAAAAGAGCAAAATGTTGTTCCTATTCATAAAAAGGGAGATAGAAGTAAAGAGGAAAACTATAGACCAGTAGATTGACCTCATAAGTCTGCAAGGTGCTTGAAATCAAAATCATCAAAGATAAGATTGTTGAATTCTTGGAGCAAAATGAACTCATCAAAGATACACGCATGGCTTTAGGAAGGGCCGTTCTTGTTTAACTTATCCTTCTGGA